>JAJAGP010000965.1:0-39625 GCA_025084515.1 Ancistrus triradiatus | reverse complement strand
ACCTGCCTAATTTTGTTTGAATAATTACTGCACACTTTCTGTAAAACCTATAAACTTAATTTCACTTCTCAAATATCACGGTGTTCATCTGCTATATGATATATTTACCTGAAATTGCTGAGCTGGACAACCAATGATTTATAAAGAAAAATCATGAAAATTATTAGGGGTGCCCAAACTTTTTCATACCACTGTAAAGTGGTCTTAATGATGGTTGTCTTTCTCTTTAATTGAACAAAGAGGTTATAGACACCTTTAAGTACTTGAAAAAAATCTGAATATTAAATATGCAAATCCTCTTGACTGTCCGTGTATGTGTTAATACTGCTGAACACATTTCCATGATCTTAAGCCTCCCTGTAGAAAACAGTAAGCACACAAACACACTTGCTTACATATATGAGTCCTGAGTAGTAACGTTCTCTCAGGTTGTGCAGGACCGAGGCTTCGTTGAGACAGGTGAGGTCAGCCATGTCCTCTACTTTACTGAAACGAGGAGGATTCATTCGCTGAAGTTCCTCCCGCAGTAACGTCAGTTTCCGCCCACTGTCTGTAAGCTCCACCTCCACCTCATCGCCTCGCTCCTCACGCACACTGGCAGACTGGCCAACAAAAAAATAATTAATGAATTAAAAAAGTGAAACGCATAAAAGCTGAGTGGTTTAATTTCAGGGCAAGCAGCACGGATCTTTCACATAATCCTGTCTCACATCTAAGAAGTTGAATCTGTTCATCTGGACATAGATTTTGTTGGAGAAACGTTTCGTCACTCATCTGAGTGACTTCTGAGTGAAGAAGTCACTCAGATGAGTGACGAAACGTTTCTCCAACAAAATCTATGTCCAGATGAACAGATTCAACTTCTTGGATTTTCTTACCTGGATCATTGAGCATGCATCAAGACCTGTCTCACATTGTTGTTTTTGGATCATCACACAGTAGAGGATGCAAAAAATGGGAAAATGCAAAAAAATGGGATGATATGCATCATCGACTTAGATTATGTGTTCTTGCTTATTATCCAATGAAACTGCAACACCAGAGGGCGCGATCATACATCATCCTCACGCATATCCTGTTTTCTGTGAGACTCCTAATGTGACTGAAGTTCGTTCGTTCGATCATGTGTGTGTATAATATACACCGAGTAAACCTGGAAATGGGAAGGACATGCAAAACCCAGGTTGCTCCACCTAAGATCAAACTTCTTGCTGTGAGGCTACAGTGCTACCCATCAATCCACCATGCCACCTGCAGGTGACTAAAGATTCATTTTGTTCAATTTTTATACAATAAACATGATTTATAACTGTTATTCTTCTGAAATAATAAAAAAAAGCAATGTTTTCACTTGGTTATTTAAGCTATGGTGAACAATAGAGCATTTTGTTTACAATTTTAAACCTGTTTCTACCAATTTCTTTGGATTTGCTAGGATTTGAGGTTTTAACACCAGGTTAGGTTGTAATTAATTAGGTTTTACTCAAAAGTTACGTTCATGGCAGGATAGGTTAGTAGAGTATTCACGAGGTTCTTATTCATGGGATTTCCTGTTGAATTTGGCTTTACAACTTTATGTGAGGAGCTCAAGTACAATTTTCTGCTTTATCTTGGTTCAAGATCTTTCTCAGAGTTTGCTATACATTTTTGCTGATCACATACGTATTTGGGCAATTGCGTCAAAACAAGTGTTTAATGGAAATGGGTATACGGAAAGTCTCGCAGAAACTGGGATATTCTCCCCCTATTAATTGCAGGTGTGTTAGCCAAGTGCCCCGATATGTACAGTAGATGGTCCTCGTGCTTTTCTAACGGTGTTTTTTTTTGGTTGGTTGTTAATATTGGGACATTTTTATTTATTATACATTTTTATTTCTTTTCTGTGCATCCCACTCCCCCTGCCACATCTTGATGTAGGATGTTGGATGTTATCAGAGGTTGTGTGTCCATTGGTAGTAGTTTGTGATCTGTCGTACGCTTACTTGTTGCATTCCTTGCTAGCTGGACAACTTTTTTGGTTTCCACTGATGCCGCAACGTCCAGGGATCCAGCAGGAAACGCAATTCTTTTACATTTACAGCATTTAGCAGACGCCCTTATCCAGAGCGACTTACAATTGATACAGTCTTACAATCCAAGCAATTGTGGGTTAAGGGTCTTGCTCAAGGACCCAACAGTGGCAGCTTGGCAGAGGTGGGATTTGAACCCTGGACCTTCTGGTCCATAGTCCAGTACCTTACCCACTAGGCTACCACAGTCCCTTTAATTGCATGGGATTAAAGTTTTGTTTAAATACAAAATGTGCATTGTTTACACTTCAGAAATAAAAAAGGATTGTCTTTTATTTAACGTAAAATTGACTATCATGAGAAAATGAAATCGTAAACTCAGTATTGTGAATTTGAATTGTGAGCAGAGTGTATGCTCATTAACGTGACAACTGCTAGATAATTCACCGGATGTGTGTAGGCCTCATAACTGGCATTATTTTTCAGCTGATCCTGTCATTTCTTAAAGTGAACAGAGCGTACAGTGACTCACACACGCATACACTACACAAGAGAACAGTGCGTATATTCTTGCTGGTGGAGACAGAAGGCCTGAGGAGGAGTGTGTTTGGGAGGGAGTAAGAACAATAGTGATATACTGAGATTACTGGGAGAGAATATGGTAGTCAGACAGAGAGTGAATAAATGTACAGTGGGTTCTCTTGTAGGTCATTAGGGTGACACTGGAGATGGTCTTTCTCTCGCGCTCTCAGTCTCATCAGTCATGCAGTCACAGTCTGCAGAAGACATTAAAATGAGGCGTCTATCATGTTGCTGTTTAGCATTCCACACGGCCTTCCTAATGACCGTGTTCCTCTATTCATAGTCAGCATATCAGACACTTGGAGTGTTGGTATGGAGCTACGTCAGCAAGTCAAACAGAAGAGCTTTGCAGGTAAAATGCCAGACCCAGACATTTTAATGCTCCAAAAGCAAACAGTGAACTGCAGTCAAATATTTCAGTCTTTGATTAATCATTTTTTGAGAGGCCTTTTCTCACAGTGTCAGATTTTTTACGGACGAAAAAAATCCCCCAAAACAAAACACACGTCAAGTTTTGAAAAAGAACACAAGTACATTAACGCCTCAAGTTTGAAATCGGAGCCTGTTCCAATTTCTGCATTGTTCAGATGTGTTAAAATCAGGCTGACCAGTCAGAGCTGGGTTGTCAGGCAGAACAGCTCATCCTGCTAGTAGCAGAGCACAAGAGCTTATATGACAAGAAACACACTGACTATAAAAACATGAATATTAAAGAAAATATCTGGTGAGATATTGCCCAAAGGCTGGGAATGATGGGGATAAACCTCACAGTGACTATATGGAACGGTTTTCTTGTTTATCTAAGTGCATTCTAGTCTGTTCATGGCCAAAAACAAACTAGAGCATCCTGCATTAGTTTTTCCATCGTGTTTTTTTAAGTTGATGATATGAAAGACACGGCAATCTGTGTGACACTAAGATAAAGAAAGCAAAAGTGGACAGGGAGTTTGAGTGTTTACAGAGGAAAATATATATAAGTAGTGCATTTGGTGTGAATAATAATAATAAAAAACACCTTGTTCCATTATTTCAGCGAATAATAAGTGACTAAAATGCTACAGTTACAGAAAGAGGAGATATTATTAAACAGAAAAAGCACACAAGTGCTTTTATCCTCAATAAAACATCCAGTTTCTACTAATACGCATGAGGGAAATGCAATCACGCCTGCATGCCTTCTCCATCCCCTGATAAACTAGCGCCGCATGACCTGTATTATATACGGAAACATGACATAGTCTTTTCCAGGACACCAGCACACAGGCCTGTCATGTGTTCAGTACTAACTTCTCCATTTCTTTACACACTTAAGTTAATACCCTTAGGGTGACAGTGAAGCATTGCATTGATCATAGTCATGACATTACTAGAAATTAGGGATGCACCGAAATTAAAATGTTGCTGACTACCAATATGTTTTTTTTCTCGCAGTTTTTCATTAATTTTTCCAGTGTTTTTCACCATTGCATAAATGAAACGGCCTAAATGTATTTTTCTTACCGAAAAAACCAACTGTTTAAACATTATAATTTAAATTAAATTATTTTTGAATTATTCAAATTTTATACATTACATTTTTTTTTTTTTTTTTTTAAATAGTTGGTACCTACATATGTATAAAATTTAATTGCAGGATTAGATCTGCATTTCCTGAAGGAACTACAACAGTGATTGAAATGTGACAAATGGAAAGAAGGTTGTTTGTGTCCCCTTACTTGTTTCGGGGCATGTCCCAATACTTTTGGCCGTGTGCAGGGCCGTCCCCAGTACTTTTGATACATTTCACACATTAATACTTTGACTCTTGCTAGCTCTAATCAATTATTTTCTGTCCAGTTACCAGCTAAATGTGCTCTCATACATTTTCCTCATATCAGTCCTAATATTAGCTTCTGTCTACATTTGATCTGTTCCTCGTCTGTTACGATGTTCCGCCAAAAAGAATCCTTAAGGAGAGATTAAAATTTTGTTAAACAGCAAAGACTAGAATACAGACCTGTAAAACTTTGCTAGCGTTCAGATGGCGTAAACAATCGGTGACGCAATCAGTAACAGTATTCGGTCTCATTAACCAGTCTTAGGGGTCCATTGTCAGTTAGGAAGCTTTACAAAGAGAACACCCTACATGGGAAGTAGGCAGAAAGGGCACTCGCTAGGTAATGAGACGGACCCGATGAACACTCAGTAAAGAGCTAGCACATGCAGGTCAAGTTCTTGTTTCGTTCAAAGTCCTAAATAAATATTCCATTTGCATTTCAAGGCACAAAAACAAAATGTTCACACTGTAGAACCCTGCTTCCACACAGTCGACATGTTTGCTGCATTTACAAAGAGCTCATCGCTCCACGCTGGTTGCGATTTGATCTCGTCATCAAAAACACCATTGTTCAATATAAATTCTTCTGTCTTTTCACATAATTTCTGCCTAATAATTTCACTTATTCAGAATATTCGGTACATCACTCCTGCTACCTCAAAGTAATGATGATACGACATCAGAAGTATCCGATTTTGACTGTGTGGAATGATGTTTCCTCCACACCATGTCCCTGTGTCACCCTGATGACTTTGACCTCACCTCAAACCCGTGCTTCTCTGAGGGAACCCAGACCAGCCTCTTGGCTGCCCAATCGGCCTGACTGGAGGCAGAGAACACAGAAGTTGGTGAGCTCGGCCCCGCATCCATGGAGAGGAAGCGTGTAACATCATTAGCACCGCCTGCCGCCGTCTTGGACATGGCGCCGTCTCTATTACAGAGAGAGAGGAAAAAGAGAGAGAGAACATTAACCGGCTTCAACAGACGACAGGCTACCTCATGTGTTGTATATTCAATGAAGTTTCAATTTTCCTCATCTAAAGAAAAAAGGAAAGAAAAAAATAGCTTACAGACAAATCCAGCCAAATGGACCATGGCAACTATTAAGTTATTAATCAATTAGATTAGCCAAGTTCACAAACGTACTGAAACTAGAGTTTCAGTACAGGTACACACCCATTACATTGCACGAAACAGGTCGTTGACTGAAATGGACGCTGACTGGACATTACTATAGTCACATCCATTTAACATGCACTAGCTGTGGGTATTGGAAAGGACTTTGTGATATGATGCACATCACGATACGATTATATCACGATCCATTGCGATATTCCACATGGTTCACTAAAAATATGAAAACAGCTGAAATACAAGTTATGGTGAACAATCTGAGTTGTCTTAATACATCAAATAACATTGGGAATTCAGCGGGCAAAATGGAGCCAAAACACAACTGCGACATTTACAGGAGCAGAACTTTTAGTTTATACCCCCATTTAAAACGTGTTTTAATTCCTTAAATTAAATAAATAAAATAAAAATATTTATATTTTGAGCTGAGAATTGATGTAGTATATTTTATGTATAAAATAATTGCTGTACTGATGTTTTTAGCACAGCCCAAATGTACACAAATCAGTTTTGTTGAATTTTGTTTTTATTTTAAAATTTGAAAATTATTTGTGTTGTACAATATTATAATTTGGATTTGAAATGTAATTCACAGTCTTTTAAAGTTTGTTTAGTGGTACATCTAGTACACATTTAGTTTGTTTGAGTTTTGCAGCATGTTATTACAAAAAAAGCTAACAATTTAACACAAATGTATACTCAAATAGGAACCACAAACACGAAAATCTAACATTAAAACTTTTTTTTATTTGGTCAGTTCAGGGGGACTTTTAGCATTTAAGACTTACATTTATGTCATTTAGCAAACGCCTTTATCCAGAGCGACTTACAACTGATGCAACCTTACAGTCCAAGATTTGATTTGAACCCTAAACCTTCTGGTCCGTAGTCCAAAAATTTAACCACTAGGCTACCACAGTCCCATAGATCTAGTATGTGAACTGTAAACTTGAAATGCTTTGAGATGGTATGAGTTTAGATCTGCTTGGGCTTTGAAAATGTATCAGCTTTAAAAACGATACAAATGCTGCTGAAAGTAGTAACAGGCTAAATTAAGTAAGATATCGGTGTTATGATTAGGGTGACCAGACGTCCCATTTTTCCCGGGACAATCCCGTATTTCAGGCCATGTCCCGGTGTCCCGGCATTTTTAAAACATGTACATTTGTCCCATATGTCAAGGAAAATGAAACATTTACACAGTAATCAATATTAACAGGGAATCATCGCCCAAAACGCTTGCGTTTATTCAAAAAGGAACACACCAACTATTCCACAAGTGCCTGTACTTGTCGAAGTATAAAATGGCCAATCCTGTTTGTTGATTTTGTAAATAAACAATGTAACCAACTATCAGCCGAGAGAGCTTAACGAACAACTACAATTAATGACCAGCTTCAAAAAGAATGAGTTTCTAAGAAAACATGCGCTGGGAGTGGTTTGGGCTGTGCTGTGTTGGGTGTTTAATGAAAAATGAGTATACTTTCCTTGCTCTGACCTGGTGAGCTACCTCATCCACGCCGACACTACAATACTGTACACACAGCGACCAGTCCATCATAAAGCTGGCCTTTATAGTTGTGATCTACAAGGAGAATCCAATCAAGTGAACATTTTTCTTATGAGGTCTGTGGTGGTGAAGTGGCTAAGGTACTGGACTGCAGGGTTCAAATCCCATCTCTATCAGGCTACCACTGTCATGTCCTTGAGAAGGGCTTTTAACTGACAGTTGCTTGGATTGTAAGACTATCAATTAAGTCTCACTGAATAAGGGCGTCTGCTAAATGACTAAATGTCATGCACTTGCGTCATCTTACTTAAATTGTTTTACCTTCTAAGAAAAGCTAAAAACACAGAGCATAAACATCCCTAGTAACATTCATCCCATACTGCTTCCATTAGACAGAGGATGATTAGCCGTTACCCGTCAGATACCCATGCTGGATCTAAAGCAGTGGATGCCAACATTTTTCTGCAGTGCATCCCTTTTGTAGATAAAACGCACACATACTTGTCTTTTGCTTCCAAACTCCACTGGAACCCATTTTAAAGATTGTAATTCAAACAAAACTCCAACTTGGTATTGCACAAAACAAAATAAGGTGACAAATGACCTCAACAGTGGTTAAGGACAGTTAACACAAGTGACATGCATTACGTATCTTAAGCATGCCTCATTCATTTGCCTCGCTGTGCCCCCCCACTCATTAGCTCCGTGACCCCCACTTTGGGACTCCCTATCTAGAGTTTCAGTACTTTCATCATGAGGGTGTAACAATTAACACTCGTTACACACACAGTCAGCTATCAATAACACAGAGCAAAAAAGTGTCCAGTGAAATATTCTGAATGAGTGAGTGAGGTGCTGAGGGAGCAAGTGAGAAATTCAAGTGTGCAACATGACATACAACGTTCTCCATTTCCTAAATGTTACATGCATGTGTGAGATTCTGCACAAGAACACGAGTTTTTTTTATTCAAGTGACTGCACATGAAGCCAACGGGCATGTGTGTTTCAGGGGTGGTACAGTTACACTTTTTAGAGTACCGATGATGGTGATGTAAACCGGCAACCAGGTCAGATATCAAAAAAATGGAAGCGACATCTTCAGACACGACATCACACTGCAGAGCAGGTTACCCTACTGTACTAGTGGTTCTGCTGCCCAAGCCACTGCTTGACCTTCAAATCACTGCCAAATCCTTTTCCATATATACACCCACACTCATGCACACACCAGATAACCACATCTCCCTGCAACCTACTTCAACTCAAGACCTTCTCAATAAATACAACAAATGCAGTAAATAGTCAGTACAACACCAGTAATTAATTACAGCAGTAAATGTGTACTAACTGCATTACTGAGGTACATTTAAAAGAATGTCTATTAATAATTCATAAAACATTTATCCTTTCATACATCCCTGTAAATTCTAATTGCAGAAACGTATAGGAAATGTATAAATAATAACAAATGTATGCATTTGTTCCTTAGACTCCATATAGGATACATATAGGATTCATAACTATATACTGCACATAATTATTAGGCGTGTATGAGATGTATCGTTTACTCATCTTAATTGTTGTTTTAATGATGTGTGTGCTGAAATTAAGGAGTATGTCACTCACTTTCAATTGACTCGACCGACTGCGGTTTCCTAGCCCAAGTGTGGACTATGATAGCCTAGCGGTTAAGGTACTGGACTATGGATCAAGGTTTAAATCCCACCTCTGCCAAGCTGCCACTGTTGGGTATTTGAGCAAGGCCCTTAACCCACAATTGCTTGGATTGTAAGACTGTATCAACTGTAAGTCGCTCTGGATAAGGGCGTCTGCTAAGTGCTGTAAATGTAAATGTGCTGCATTAGCCAGATGCACAGACAGCGCTAGCACGTCGCTAGCATATCCCGTTCAAAAAAGTCAATTCAGGAATCATAAAGTTGGTAGATTATAAAAATAATGATATTCCTTATACCCAAACATTTGGCACCTTTTTCTTTTCACCATTTTGCAATTGATGAGTGGAATCAATAAAATTTACATTTACAGCATTTAGCAGATGCCCTTATGCAGAGCGACTTACAATTGATACAGTCTTACAATCCAAGCAATTGTGGGTTAAGGGTCTTGCTCAAGGACCCAACAGTGGCAGCTTGGCAGAGGTGGGATTTGAACCCTGGACCTTTTGGTCCATAGTCCAGTACCTTAACCGCTAGGCTACCACATGTACACAAAATACCCAAAATACCCAACCATAGCAGAATATGAAGAATATAAACTTCAGGAGTCAGGTCAGGGACACCAGTCTTAAACCAGCCATGGTACCAGCACAAAAACACACTCAGCAAACCTTAGCAGAACATTCTGCAAGAAAAGTGCCTTGAAACAAGAAAAGCAACAAATGGCAAGACATAAAATGCTGTCACCAATTCCATCGCAAAAGACACTGTGCTAATTCAGGCGGTTGACAGAAATGGGTTCAAACTATTTTTGAAACTTTTTTTTGAAACTTTATACTGTCTAATTATCACATAATTAGCTCTTTGAGAATCACTCCAGCACATACACAGGTATCCTAGCAACAACACCAGCCATAAAGCATCAACGTTATAATTATATTGAGTTTATAGCATCTATTGGCTTTGAAAACATTTGTTTACAAAATTTGGAAGATGGAGCAATTAATGACCAGCCTGATACTTCCAATGAGCCATTTAAGTTGGACTGGAAATTATTTCTTATGCGAATAAGAACGTGGTGAATAAGCAGCCAACTACAGCCTCGTTCAAAGAGCCAAGGTTCGGCACCCTTACAAACTAGGATTTGGACTCTCTGCCAGAAACGCCGAGAAACAAAGCAGAGACACTCTTTCCTATTTTCTTCACAACACCCCCAAAGACATTGTTTGCTGGTAAACTTGGAGTCTTTAATGAAACACCATCAGCAGCTGATTTGAGGTCCATGAATCTGCATGAAAGTGTAGCCTCTTAACCCAGCAGAGCTGCTGATGTAGGTTATATTCTCCCTTTACATTTCTAACTGATAACATTATAAATTTGGTAGAGGAAGCCATTACCGTTAATGGGATAAACCAGATAATTTCTTCCGAAATTATAACTGGATCCTAGACTCCCGTTAACACTGGGATCTCCAATTTTCTTCTTTAGGTAGAATAGGGCATCTTAGTAAGAGCCTGCCTTATAAATAGGACCCAATTTTTTTTTGCTGAATGTAAATAAACATTCTTTTTAACAAACTACACATGTTGGTGTTTATTGTCTGTATGAATTACAGTTACAGATAAATTATGTTCCTCAGCTGTTATAATGGGCGTAGTCTGATTATGTTGTTTTAGCAGTTTTAGCATTATACGGTGGTGCTTGAAAGTTTGTGAACCCTTTAGAATTTTCTATATTTCTGCATAAATATGACCTAAAACAATCAGATTTTCACACAAGTCCTAAAAGTAGATAAAGAGACCCCAGTTAAACAATTGAGAAAAAAACGATTATACTTGGTCATTTATTTATTGAGGAAAATTATCCAATATTACATATTAGTGAGTGACAAAACTTTCTGGTAATTGTTGATCAGTCCTGCACACCGGCTTGAAGGAATTTTAGCCCATTCCTCCATACAGAACAGCTTCAACTCTGGGATGTTGGTGGGTTTCCTCACATTAGCTGCTCGCTTCAGGTCCTTCCACAACATTTCAATTGGATTAAGGTCAGGACTTTGACTTGGCCATTCCAAAACATTAACTTTATTCTTCTTTAACCATTCTTTGGTAGAACGACTTGTGTGCTTAGGGTCGTTGTCTTGCTGCATGACCCACCTTCTCTTGAGATTCAGTTCATGGACAGATGTCCTGACATTTTATTAGAATTCTCTGATATAATTCAGAATTCATTGTTCCATCAATGATGGCAACCGGTCCTGGCCCAGATGCAGCAAAACAGGGCCAAACCATGATACTACCACCACCACCACGTTTCACAGATGGGATAAGATTCTCATACTGGAATTAGGGCTGCAACTAACGATTATTTTAATATTCGATTAATCGGTCGATTATTTTTTCGATTAATTCGGGTTAAAAAAAAAACAACAACAAAAAAACCCCCCACCTTTCCATGTCTTTATTCAGAAATATAACATTGAATAACAGAGCAAATAAAATGCTTACAACAAATGTGTAATAATAAATTCAATTTATTAATAAATTAAAATAACAAATTAAACAATAAAGAAAAATAAGTGCATCTCTGAAGCAAACACTACATACAAACTCATTCACGCTCTTTCTTTAGAAACTTTCCATTAAAATGCAAAAATGTTAGCCTGTCAACATGCTCCTGTCTAAAGCTGGCTCTCTTTAGAGACTATTTCCTGCCGCAGAAAATAAACGCTCAGACAGTGTTGAAGTACCAGGAATGCATAAATAGGACTTGGCTAGCCTGGCCAATATAGGATATCTCTCTCTAACTCCATCACTGTCATTATCCAGCTAACAAGCAGAAAAACCAGCAACAACTGTGCTGTGTCTGTTTGCATAGCGCGACTGCGCCGTTACGTTTCCTCAGTTCAAAACGGAACAAACTTGGGATATTGTGGTGACTTACGCTGTTGCTGAGCTCCCTTCATCCTCATTGGTGACTCCATGTTTTCGTTTCGAGAACTGTATCAGCACCGGGGTGCTCCCGTGCCAGGTCAAATCACTTTTGCAAAGCTTGCATGTTTGCATTTTTTGTTGTGTGAAGCGTGAAGTGCTCTGACACTTTTGAGGACATAAACCGAACCTTCTTCTCTGCACCGGTCATGTTTCATTTGTAGAATTTATTTAATTCTTAACGCTAACTTATTTTGAAGATTCCGCATCCTCGCTTTGTTCAACTCGCTTGTATTTTTTTCCAGCGTTGACGAAGTGCCACAAGTAACGTAAGTGGATATGATAAGGGAGATAAGTGGATAATGCGACAAAACGAATCGATAATGAAATTCGTTGCCAACACTTTTAATAATCGATTATTATCGATTTTATCGATTCGTTGTTGCAGCCCTAACTGGAATGCAGTGTTTTACCTGCACCAAACATAACACTTTTTCTTTTAAATAAAAAAGTTCTGTTTTGGTCTCATCCGTCCACAAAACATTCTTCCAAAAGCCTTCTGGCTTGTCGAAATCTTTAGCAAACTGCAGACATCAAAGTGTTTTTTGGAGAGCAGTGGCTTTCTCCTTGCAACCCTGCCATGCACACCATTGTTGTTCAGTGTTCTTCTGATGGTGGACTCAAACATTAACAATAGTCAATGTGAGAGATGCATTCAGCTGCCTAGAGGTTACCCTGGGGTCCTTTGTGTACAAATGGAGAAAATTCAAGGCCATTGTTACCCTCCCCAGGAGTGGTCGACCAATAAAGATCACTTCAAGACCAAGGCGTGTAAAAGTTGGTGAGGTCACAATCTGTCTGACTGTGGATTTTTGGAGTCCAAACTCTTTAGAGATGGTTTTGTAACCTTTTCCTCTTTCTGAGGTCCTCAAGAAATCTCCTTTGTTCATGCCATGATACACTTCCACAAACATGTGTTGTGAAGAGCAGACTTTGATAGATCCCTGTTCTTTAAATAAAACAGGGTGCCCACTCACTCCTGATTGTCATCCCACTGATTGAAAACACCTGACTAATTTCACCTTCAAATTAAATGCCAATCTTAGAAGTTCACATACTTTTGCCACTCACTAATATGTAATATTGGATCATTTTCCTCAATACATAAATGACCCAAGTATAATATTTTTGTCTCATTCTTTAACTGGGTTCTCTTTATCTACTTTTAGGACTTGTGTGAAAATCTGATGAGGTTTTAGGTCATATTTATGCAGACATACAGAAAATTATAAAGGGTTTACAAACTTTCAAGCACCACTGTAGAATGGAACCATTTTACCTCACGGGATGATGATATGCAAATTTTTCTGTCCTCAATATTAAAATCTAACAATAATGTAACTGTGGTATGATCTTAATAACACACTCGAGGTTCATGCTATGATGTGATACACTGGCGTAATGAGGACATTAAATGGCACAAACCGGTAATATGATCTTTATAGGAAGTCTTAAGCAAAATTTTGGGCACTTCTGCTCAAACGATATTCAAGAACAACAGTTGGCACCCTACGTTTTTATTTGCTGAATTTAAAATCTTGCTTCGTAAAAAACGAAGCATAAAAAGTACATGGGCAAAAGTTTAGACGTTTGTCAGGTTTTTGTTAGGTCTGTCACGGCGGCAATAGATGAAAGAATTAACACAATAATTTGGAGAAAAAGAAAAATCGATGCCTATTTAAGTGCTTGGAGAGTGTTTTACACTTCAGTGTTGTGTGATACTGCTTTACAAGCACTTTTCTCCTCATGCACACAGATATTGATCTTTCGCTCTTTCAAATTATTGTGTTGGCTTTGTTCTTTTTTTCCTCCCTTTCACCTAATTCTTTCAGCCAGAACATTTTGGTTCCAGGGGTTTTAGAATTTACTTATGTCTATATGTTTATGCTCGGAGATAACAGGGCACAGGTTAATATGGAACACCAGTCCACTGAAGGGCTGGATCCCTGTGTATAATTCAATTAACTAAACACGTGTGATATTACACTTATATTATCAGTTATATTAATTATGGAAATGTGAACCTGTTCATATGGCACAGAGCAAATCGCAATTGTTCATAGAAGCTAAATGAACATGGCACCAAACGAAACAGAAAGACCCTCTGCACTAGACAACTTAGCGTCTTCTATGGCATCTTGTGTATTCAGGGCCCTCAGGATAATCTCCATCTTCACTTTATGGCATCTCTTGTCCATTTCTAAGGATGTAACCCCTGCTCAGTATAGTCCACTGTGTGCCATTTTAAAAGTCATAAAATATTCTGTTCATTTGGTTTTAAAGAGAAGGGTAATGTCTGGAGAAAGGAAAACACTGCATTCCAGCACAAGAACCTTATCCCCCACGTGAAACAAGGTGGCGGTAGTATTAGGGTTTGAGCCTAGTTTGCTGATTATGGCATGCCATCTGTAAGGATATAACCCCTGCTCACTATAGCTCATTGTGTAGAGCAGAGGTTCCTAACCTTTTGCGAGACACAGCCCACTTAACCCACCACAAAATGTTCTGCGGCCCACATGAAAATGTAATCAACCCTTTATAAGCTAAACAAATGCAGAACAATGATCAATGTAGAATAGGGCTGCAACAAATGACTATTTTGATAGTCAAACAGTCTGACAATAATTGAAACAAATTTTCTCCACCATCTCCGTTTGAACTTTTAGAAATAAATTACATTTAACAACAGCATTTATGACCAGATAAGAGCACCTGTTTCTAGGAAAAACAAAAACAAAAAAACCCCCCAAAAAAGTAAATACTTGCAAAAAATAAACAATGTTAGAATAGTGCACATGGTAGCAGCATCTTTTTGTTTTGAATCCCAGTCCCCTTTAACAGCAGCAAGTTGTAATTCTGGAAATAGTTCATCTCCTCATAAATGGCCCCGCCCTCACTAACTGTTCTCTCAGCATCCTTTTGTTTTAATCACTCAGCAGACCCAATTTATGAGATTCAAGTTGTAATGCAGGAAACAAAGTGCATCTTTATATGCACTTAATAATCCTATAACTGCAGAAAATCAGTTTGTCAGCGATCTGATCAAGGAGTACACATGCCATTGAGTAATCAGATAATGGGGAAGCTCCGGGTTTACATGACCCAGGCAATAATCTGATTTCTACTTTGCAACCAGCCAATAACTTCACAGAAACATGTGACA
Source organism: Ancistrus triradiatus (assembly GCA_025084515.1). NCBI lineage: Eukaryota > Metazoa > Chordata > Actinopteri > Siluriformes > Loricariidae > Ancistrus > Ancistrus triradiatus. The sequence goes on along the minus strand of JAJAGP010000965.1, from coordinate 24,745 downwards.
TAATTTTTAATATTAAAAAAAACAAATTCTTCATTATCTTGGGCATGTATCGTTTTTCAGAGTCTCCAGAAAGAGTTTGATACCCAGAGCTGCCAGATCCGAGAAACCCCCACCTGGTCTATGTAAATAAGCCCATAAGAAGCAAAATCCCTAAGAATAAGCGGACCTGGAAGAATAGCCTATCTGCGCACATGCACAGACTGCCAAATCCAACAACTACAGAAATCCAACTATGATCGGATTATGATTATGTTTTATGATTGTGTTTACATACATTAATTGTTTCAGCATCATCTCCACTATTTTTGAATTTTGGCCCTGTGAGCGCAGCCGTCGGCCAATGCTGATTATCTCCAAATGGCATTAATTGGCCCAATTAATCACCAACACCAGTAGTGCATGTCATTTACAAAAAAACATGTTTGAAAGTCCAGTGTACAATGTTCTCCATGCTCCTAGATCACACTACAGTTAATATTTAAATGAAGCAGTCTAGAGGATGCACAACACCCAGACTGCTTATTGCACTGTGTAGGTAGCATGGAGTAGGTGTTGTTACATATCCATCACAAAACAAGCCACTTTATGTTTACACAGACTGCATGAATGCTCTGGTCACGGTTCCCCAAGTAACATCGTACCTATGCTCTCACCAGCAAACACGAATGGTTTAGCTTTAAGCAGAGGTCAGTACAAGAGGTCAGTGCAAAAGCTGGAGGGAGGAATGGTTAGACTGAGATGAGGAAAGCATGGATTAATGAACTGAGGGATGGACTAAAACGGACGGAGGTGAGGAATGTGTGGATGAATGATGGATGGTAGAATTGGTTAAGGTAAGGAATTCAAGGGTGCATGGATTGAAGTGTGGTATATAGAGAGATGCTGGAAAGTTAGGGAACACGAGTTTCCAATAGATCTGCATAAATAATGATGCCGTTCAGGCTAGGAAAGGTTACAAAACCACCTCAAAAGAGTGTGAAATACTCCAATCCACAGTCACACAGATTGTGTAGAAATGCAGTAACTTCAAGACCACTGTCCACACAGTCACAAATGAATCCAGGGTAACATCTAAGCAACTAAAGACCTCTATCACATTAGCTAATGTTAATATTTAAGATAGGACCTTCAAGAGAACACTGAACAATAAGAGTTTACATGGCAGCGTTAGAAGGAGAAAGTCACTGCTCTCAAAAAGAACACTGGCCGTCAGCAGAAAGGAAAACCCTGCATTTCAGCAGAAAAACTTTACTCCTTGTGAGAAACATGGTCGTGGTGAGATCATGGTTTTGGCCCATTTTGCAGCAACTGGGCCAATGCATTCTGAACTACACCTGCAAACTGTAAACGACAATGTCAAGATAAATAACCACACAAGTGGTCAAGCACACAAGTCACCCTATCAAAAATGGTTAAAGAATAACTTAAAGAATGTTTCGGAATGGCCTCAATGTCCTGACCTTAGTCCAACAGAAATGTTGTGGAAGGACCTGAAGCAAGCATTTCATGTGAGGAAACCCACCAACATCCCAGAGTTGAAGCTGTTCTGCACTGAGGAAGTAGCTAAAAGTTCCCCCAAGCCAATGTGCAGTTACCATAGCACAAAGCTTCAGCTGCACATTGGGGCCACACTAGACATTAGAAGCAAAGGTTTACATACTTTTGCCACTGAGACATGTAATATTGGATTCTCCCCAATATATAAATGTCCAAGGATAATATTTTGGTCTTTGTTAAATTGGGTTCTTGGTTTCTACATTCAGAACTTGTGTGAAACTGTGATTATGTTTTAAGTCATATTTATTCAGAACTACAGAAAACTATATTATATGTATACATCACCTCAAGCCACACATCCATCACAGTAATCAATTCCTCCATCCAGCATTCACTCATCCATGCATTCCTCACATCTACCAATTTCTCCATCCATCCCTCTTTTCATTAATCCATGCTTTCCTCACCCTGATCTATCCATTCCTCCCTCCTTTAAATGGCTAGCTCACTTTTATGTGTGTGTGTAGATAGGGTGGCTGCAAGTGGTTAGTGCAGTCGCCTCCAGAGATCCTCGGTTCAAACCCGAGTGGATGGATGAATGATTAGACAGAGATGGGGGTGGATGGACGAATAGAGATGTGGAATATGTGTGCATGTATGGAGGTGATTGAAGGGTAGGTATGCATGTATGTATGTATGTATACATGTATGCAAAGTGTGTATGTAAAGGTGGGTGGATGACTGTTTAGATAGAGGAGGGGGTGTATGTATGAAGGTCACAAGTGGATGGATGAATGGAGGAGATGGGAGGGTGTGCATGTATGCAAAAATGAATATTACATTGTGTATCATGACACCCCTAAAGTTTAGATAGAGGAGAGGGTTGTATATACGGGTTGATGGATGGAGGTGAGGGGTTGTATGAAAGTACAGGGTGAGAAGTGGGTGTTTATTCATGTATGCACCTCAATACATACATACATACATACATACATACATACATACATACATACATACGTGGATAAACACCCAACCCTCACCCTGTACTTGCATACAACCACCCATCACCATCCATCCACCCACCCACATCTTACCTCCAGACATGCACAGATGCACACCCACCCATGCATGTCTGGAGGTAAAGGTGTTTATGGATGGATGGAGGTGATGGGTGGGTGTTTATCTATAGATGGATGTTTGCATGGAGGTGCAAACATCTATGGATAAATGTTTAGACAGAGGAGGGGATGTATGTATGAAGGTCACAGATGGATGGAGATGATGGAAGGGTGTGCATGTATGCATATTTCTGGAGGTAAGGGTGAATGGATGTTTAAATAGACAAGTAGGGTGTATATGTATGGAGGTGATGGGTGAAGGTGACGAGTATGTATTGTGAAATGTATGTATTGATAGATGAATGGAGTTGAGGGCTAGATGTTTTTATGCATGTATGGAGTTTATGTATGGAGGTGAGGGGTGGATGGAGGAATGTTTAGATAGATTAGAGGATGACAAGTGGGTGGATGGATGGCTGGCTGGAGATGGGTGTGTATGTATGCATGCATGCATGCATGCATGTCTGGAGATAAGGGGGTGGATGAATGTTTAGATAGAGAAAAGGGGTGTATACATGTATGGAGGTGATGGGTGGGTAAGGGATGCGTGTGCATTTGGATAGATGGAGTTGAGGGATTGGTGTTTGTGTGCATGTATGTATTTTATGTATGGAGGTGAGGGGTGGATAGATGTTTAGATGGAGTAGGGGGTGAGGGATGGATGAAGGTGATAGATGTCTGGAGATGAGCAGTGGGTGTGCATGTAGGCATGTCTGCAGGCAAGTTTGGATGGGACTGTGGTAGCCTAGCGGTTAAGGTACTGGACTCTGGGCCAGAAGGTCCAGGGTTCAAATCCCATCTCTGCCAAGCTTCCACTGTTGGGTGCTTGAGCAAGACCCTTAACCCACAATTGCTTGGATTGTGAGGTTGTATCAATTGTAAGTCGCTCTGGATAAGGGTGTCTGCTAAATGCTGTAAATGTATGTATGGAGGTGAAGCATGGATGACTTGATGGTTGGAGGAGAGAGGCTGTACACATGTACGGATGGATGAATGTTTAGATAGAGAAGATGGGTGTGTGTATGTATGGTTAGATGGATGGGTGGGTGAGTATGTATGCATGCATGGAGGTGGATGGATGAATGTTTAGGTAGAGTACAGGGCTGTATGCATGTATGGAGGTGATGGATGGATGGAGGTGAGGAATAGGTGTGTATGCAAGTGAGGGTTGGGTGTTTATCTATGCATGTTCATATGAATGGAGATGTGAGTGAATGGATGGAGGTGAGGGAGGAGAGTATGTATGCATGCATGCATGGAGGTGGGGGTGGATGGATGAATGTTTAGATAGAGGACAGTGCTGCATGTATGGAGGTGATGAATGGATGGATGAATGAATGGATGGATGGATGGATGGATGGATGTGGAGTTTTCCCAAGGGAACGCGTCGTTAGCTCACAAAGCCGAGGTGGAGGAAGCCGGTGAAGCTGCAGAAATATCCAAGTGGAACAAAAACCAAACCGCTCCGTTTCCATCAATGATCTAAAGATAGGGGCTTTAAACACACACACTACTGTCAAAAACGGAGCCGGCTTTCATCTCCTTACAATAAAGGCGACCTACAATAGCCTGCATGTTCACAAAGAACCACACCTCAGCCACTAGCGTGTGTGATGAAGAATTGGAGCAGCCGCAGGGCTCCACACCATGGGAAAACAGATGTGTCATGTTCATTTTTCATCAGTCATTCGTCTTTAGAAATGAGCGAACGTTCTTATAAATAAACCATGAACCATGGATCCAATTTAGAACTGCACAATACGACATGTCCCGCATAAACCCCAGTCTTTATTGTGCAATCCACCACTTAGTGTTTCTCTTAATCTTTTAAAACGCAGGGTCATCCGGTCAGATGATATTCCTTTAAACATTTTGAAAGATTCAAAAGGAGGAGTTTTCAAAGGATACCCCGAGTGTCAGTGTGCTAAAAGGACTCCCCCTGCTCGTTTTTAATGCACCCGCATTTAGACAAACCCCCCTAGATTAGCACGGAGCTAAAGCGCTGAAATAGGATAGCACGCGCCAGAAATAAGAATTAAAGCATACGGCTTACCTCGGGTCCGCGAGTCCAAACAGTGAATTTGACAGCAAATGCAAACGCAAAACACGGCGTTTTCTTGTGCTTTTTCAGCCTTTAAGGGTTAATACTGCAAATGCGGCTTTTCCCATTACAGCGTTCCCGGTGTAGAGCCGCACACTCATTCACACTGAGAATAAAACGATGACCAAAGTGAGGGCAAGCCGAAGACTTCAAGCAAACGCCGACATTTTATCTACTCGTCCAGTAGATTTTAGAGCCGGCTCCAAATATCCCGCCTTAACTGGAAAAGTAGCCAATTACAGCTCAAGCTGTATCTTAAAGCCCGCCCACTAATTTGGACTCCCGGGACACGCCTTTGTACTGGATCTTCAGCACCACGGCCAATACTGCTGTACTAAAGAGCGGACCGAGCCTGCGAAACTGACGGATAGCCCAACCAATCCTTAAAGCGCATGGGCGGGTCTTTCTGAGAGACGCCCAATAAGATTAGTTGCAGTTGTCACTGTGGCAGAATTCGCGGTTGTGTTGGAGACGGTATAATGCATGCTAACATTTCGGCCAGCTATCACACTTTAATTGCTTTAATGAAATTTACACACACACACACACACACACACACACACACACACACACACACACACGTGAACAATGTGTGCATGCTTACAGATTTGGCTAGTAACGATGTATAAGTACTTTCTTACTGTACTTAAGTATTTTTTAGGTATCTGTACTGCACTGGATTATTTTTGTAATTTACTACTCTTTACTTTTGCTTACTGCATATCAAAATAAAAATCATCAGTACTTTTTACTCACTACATTTTGGAAACAGGCTCCTTACTTTAGCTCTTTGTCAATCGATTTACTTGTCTATTTTTCTTTATAATTTCAGCAATTGTAGTCAGGTACCTAATGAAGGGCCAAACGCAATCCTATGTTTATTCTTGATGTATTGCAACTGAAAAGAAAAAGTACAGACACTGCCAATAAATTTTACTCCAGCAAATGTAAGTCTTCTGTTAAATCTATACTTGGTAAAATTACAAAGGTACTTGCTGTTAAATGCAATTTAGTATTAAAAAGTCCTGTCAGGGAGTATTGTTATAAAGTTACATGACTAATTTACTTTGCTCCTTCTAAACTCACCTACTTAAGTGAGAAGAGTTCGTCAGAACATATAAGAACCAATCTGAGGACTTATCTGTATATAATTCAAGACCAGGAGGATGGCATTGACTTCTGCTCTAAAGATAAAGCTGTGTTGGTACTCGGATGTATAAACTGCTGCTTCTATATGCAATGCTGTTTTAGCCCCGTCTGTGAAGGTGACTTGATGTTTCAGGTGCACTGATTGACAAACTGGCTGAAGTAATCTCTAGGGAGAGTATCCTGTTTTGGGGCCTCATTTATAAACGGTGCGTACGCCATTAGAACATTTGGGAGACAGCGGGAATTGGCGACACCCTGTGGTAAAAGAGAATTGCAGTTCTACGGCCCTGGTCTGTGCAGCTGATAAGTGAAGTGTGTTTCAGATGTAAGAAATTCTAGAGTACTAACAGGAACAAAGTATTTACTGAGAAGATAATCTACCAATTGGATATAATGGGAATAATAATGGTTTCAGTTCTCAAGAATGAAAATATACATGTAACTAGAAGATAACTGTGGCCTACTGACGTCAATTGAACTTAAAGTTCTTATGGTTTTGATAAAGCTGGACAGGGGCTTTCTCTGAGCTAGTCTGTCACTCGTGGAATTGACTCAGTCAAGACTTGGAGTAACAACAAAAAATCAGTTAGTTTATTGAGGGTTTAACAAACCATATAAACTATGTTCAGAGGAGAGAAAGGGAAATGTGGACAGATGGCAGAGTGAAGCAGAAGTTCCCTGATATAAGCCTTTCAGATAGGCAGGAGATATCCAGATATCAATATGATAATATTAAGTTACATTAAAAGTTTGCTGTGCAAAAAAGAAGCTTTATGGGTAACCAAGTTTAAAAGTGGCGTCAACTTCGTCTGGGATGGACCATCACACAGTGGAAACGTGTACTGTGGTCAGAACAATCAGTATTCCACATCTTTTTTTGGAAGAAATGAATGGCATCTGTTCTGGACCAAAGACAAAAAGGGCCATCCAAACTGTCATGAGCAACAAGTCCAAAACTAGGCTCTGTCATGATATGGGGTTGTGACAGTGCCCTTGGCAAATTTTCACTTCTGTGATGGCAGAATTAATGCAGAAAAGTACACTGAGATTTTAGAACAACATAAGGTTCAAGACATCATATTTTCCAGGGATGTTCATGCATTGTTTAACAAGACAATGCTAAACAAGCCAAACCAGAAAAAGTCAGGACTGAAAGATGTAAATCCATTCCAGTCTTTCTTTGAGGAACACTGTTTTTAAACATTTCAATAATTTTCTCAGGCATTTGTTGACAAACTGGAGATCCTTTTCCCACCTTTGCTTCTCAAAGACTCAGCCTTCCATGGATACTGCTTTTGTGCCAATTCAGGGTTTAAGAAGAACAAAAGATATTCTGGAAGATTTAACAACCTGACATTTGTTTGAGTTTTATATCAAACATTTCAATCTTTTCACAATTTTATCTTTTGTGTACAAGAAAACTTATATAAGTGTTTTCAGTTTTATTTCCCAAATGGCTCACTGCAGTGACGAGCAAATGGTGGAACGGGTCTCAAGAGTGCATTTTCTTAGTTCATGCTGATTTACTGGCAGTGATTTGTTGTTAGGACCATTAAAAGCTTAATGTTTTAGGTTTGGCCCATTTTTTTGCCCAGGATTATATTTATAAGTCCATATAGGTACGTAGAGTGCCCTGAGCCATTTATCTTCTTCAGCAGGCCTATCACAGGTTAATCTTTAGTAAATATGAAAAAAATGCCAGCACTGAATATCACCACATATTTAGAAATAGACCAACAATAAGAAACCAGCTCATTTGGTTAAGAGGTAAGAGCCATAGTCCCTGAAGACCCAGGCTTGAATCCAGTACTGGGTAGGGAGGTGTGGTTACAAACCGAATTTCATACTTGGCAGCAGCAATATGGAATGGCAGTGAAATGACACTGATTAAGGTACTGCAGTATTGAGCCTTAGGTTTGAGTTTTGCCTTATTTCCTCCAGTTGTGACTGGCTTGGTATTAAGGCTAAAAAGTTCAATTTTAGTTTCATCTCTGTGTGTGTGTGTGTGTGTGTGTGTGTGTGTGTGTGTGTGTGTGTGTGTGTGTGTGTGTAACTAACCAGTCGTGTGCTTGCTTGCTTGTTAGGCCATATTTGTACTAGAGACTGTCCTAACTCGGTTGATATTTTTGACTGTTTGTGCAAGTTTGTGCTACTTATTTGTAACAAGCTGTAAATGGTGTTCCTAAGTGCATGTGCCTGTCCTACTGTAAGTACTACTCTTTTGTTTGTCCCCCTGCCCACAAGCTCTATAATCTCTGTAACCTAAAACTTTATAAACTGGTTCACTCATTGTATTACTGTTCGCCATAATAAAATGAAGGCGAAAGGTGAAAATAAAAAAAATATAAAAGGATTTTTGGACAAAATTGCAGTTAACTCCACTTGGAAATGGTGAACCAAAAAGATAACTAAATTAAAAGAAAGTAAATAAAACGACACAAAAAAAAAACTTCCAGGATCGAACCCTGGGCAGACGTGTCAGGTAGCCGCTGTGTAAACTGAATGTGCCACTCAACCACTGAAGAAAAAAAGAAACAGAAACTAAAACAAAAGCTAAAACTAAAACTAAAATGTGTGCTGAGTGCTTATGGTGCCCGCTTTTGTTTTAGTTTCTGCATCAACGCAGCTCCACTGTGCCAATGGCATAAGCGTGTCTGTGCCTGCGCAGAGCAACAGGACCCGAGAGGAGCGTCACGACAGTGAATCACAGTTTACTCGTGGCTTAAATGAGCGTGATTCGGAGGCGAAAGGGAAAGACGAGGCTGAGTAAGCGCACAGCATCTTTTCCTAGCGCGATCGTGTGGGGAGCACTACTTTCCCTACCCACTGAGGAAGAAGGTGAAACTGACAGAGAAACAAGGGTGTGTGAGCAGGATTCTGACCCTACGCTAGCCACTACGCCCTAATGTACCTCGGACCTTCTGGTCCTACATGACCTACCTCCTTTGTGAGGCAGGTCTAACCAATTTCTCTAACGTGAGCACAAATCAAACCCCGAATGAGCACACGCGAGACGGGTGAGGTCTTGGGATAAATCGCCATTGTGAAGATGAGGCTGCGACACCCAACAGTGCTCAGGTAAGCTCTTATATACCTGAGCTCCCAGGTGTTGCCAATAACACGATAAGCGCCTATTAAGATCAGTGAAGGAGCGATCACCATTCCAAAGCCGTCTCAGCATGATTAACAAGCCAATGCCGCCCTCTAGCGGCACAAGCCTGGCTCGTAATACATAGAGTCTCTGTTTCATTTGGCTGATCTGCTGTGTTGTTCCTAATTCATTTTTGGCTTCCATCAAACAAAAGCATCAGGTCCATCATAACCTCTTCTTACATTTTATGACTTTCCCCTATACAGGGTCATAACAGCACATTACTATATTTTCTATAATGATTGTGAATTTTCATAAATTCAAAATTGTCTGGCATTAGGGATGCTGTGTAGCATTCCACTAGTGTTTTCAGCGGTATCTGAAAACACTAGCGGTATGCATATGATGCATTTACTTATCCTTTGCATGCAGTTTTCTTGAAAATAGCATGAAAATACCCTTTGTATTGACATTAAAGTAGCATGTAGCTACTTTAAAAAAGACTGTGACTATGGTAATGTCAGGTCAACATCCATTTCGGTCAAAGTCTTGTTTCACAGAACATAGTGTGGTTGTTAAATGGAGCATACCTGAATCTTTTCAGGAAGGCTTTAAAGATGGTTAAAAACTACCCAAAGCCCACCATTGACTTGACGACTCTGTACTGGACTGTAACTGCACGAAAACATTTTCATATGCATTATATGTAGCCATTTTCTGTAAAGCATGTACTGTTCCATGTTTGCTACAGTGTCATAATAATAAGTGAATGGTAGACTACAGAAAAATCCTTACAAAAAAGCTAAAAATCCAAAGTCACCCAGACAAAAAATGTAAAGGAAGAAACAGAAATCAGGCATGCAGTACTTAGTGGGATAACAGAAATAATCAGTAATTAGACAAACAAGATAAGATAAACCCAATACATTTTATTTGCTTTTACATGTTATTTACATTTGATCTTATCAGAGTAATACCAGTGTGTATATTTTAACTCTTATTTTTAGAGTGTATTTTTGCCTGAATCCAATTATATGTATTGACTCAGTTTTTGTTGTTCTCATTTCATAATAATAATACAATTATTTCTCAGCCTAATTATTAGAATGCAAAAATAAAATAAATGTAAAATGAATTTGTATACCGTACTAGAAAATTTAAATCAGAAAAAAAACTACTGTAGCTACTAGGCTACAGTGGCAAGTATTTAGTTTGACCTCCCCTTGCACTTGAGAAATAGCAGCATCTGGCAACTTCATTGGGATACCAAATTGACCCTTCTACAGTACAAAGAACCTTGATCAGAAATGGTCTTTTTGGAAGGGCAGCAGCCAGGAAACCACTTTTCTTCAGGATGGTCGCACTAAGTAGTGACCTTTTCCTATTTTTTTCTGAAATTAATAAAGATACTGAGAAATATACACCGCAAACAAAAACGAGTCTTCTAACTTGTTGGACAAGGATGATTGGGCTATATGGGGTGTGCTGTGGGATCCATATATTGAGCAGAGGTGGTACAGTGTGGTGAATGTCTCGTTCGATGTGTGGAAAATGGGTTGCAAAGGAGATGTTCATGATTGGCAAATAGGAGTGATTGAATCTGGCTGTCCCAAAGGCCATAATGTGAAGGTAGTAGCTGAATTTCCAGTCTTATCGAAGCATTGAGTTCATGGAGGTTCACGCTATTAGGTATGTTTCAGTCACAGGTGACTAATTTTTTGTCCGTTGAGCATATATGGTCATTATAACATTGGTAAAACAACAAATCTAATAGCAACCTAAAACTTTTGCACAGTACTGTATATCACACTATTATCAAGTTTATGGCTAATAACATTCCGCCAAATCAAGATTAACCTTAAACCTGCACTGGCTGAATGAAGTATCCAGGATAGGTAATATTCCTTCAGGAGATCAGTATGATATGCAGGAGCTAAACCATTAAGGGTAGCTCTTATTGTACAATATGGGATTCAGTGCATAACCAGTGTAAAGTAAAAAGTTGGGTTTTATACTCATTGACATAAAAAGAAACACCCAGATAGAAATGTTGGATTGCTGTTATGTCTTGGCATGGTCTGATTAGACACTGGGTCTTGTCACAAGCGGGCGTAAAAGTGCTTCCCCGGCTTCCCTACAAAAAGGTTACTTTTGGCTAGAGTACCTCGGTGATTGTCTCTACAAAGACATTTTGCCCAGTTGACAGCTGTGCATCACTGGACGGAGAGAAGCAGGATGGCCATTTCGACCTAGCTCTGACCTAGCTGTTATTCGTTGTCCACCATCCAGACACAGGTGGTTTCTTCAATACACACTCTTGTCTCTGCCCAGACCATTTCCAGGCGCTTAGCAGAAGGAACTTTGTTGTCCTTTCATTTGACAGCCAGCCACCATCGCCTTCGTTTGCAGTGGTGTTGCGAGCAAGAAATCTGGTCTACTACGACCTGGAACCATATAGCTTTTAGTGATGAATCCAGGTTGGGTTCAAGTACCTGTCTGCCTGGAACGTCCAACCATATCTCATCTTGTATCCAGGCTAGAAGCAGCCTAACAGTGTACCAGAGTCTCCTTTCAATTGTGCAGTTTTCCCCAATAAACGTATCCTTTCGATCTAATATTGTAATCGCTTACATATATTACGACATTCAGAATTTTTTTTTTGTCAATGAGCATATACACCATGTCTTGGAAAGGACACATGCTGCCATATTTTGAACTGAATCGTTCTTATGATAATATGCAATGAGAACAAACATAACATTACATTTTCCATCAATAATTAAATTACAGTTACATATTATATATTTCTAACCATTCAGTAGAGAGCTGATTTCTATAGTTGCATGTATCATTGCATTCAATACACTCTGGAAGGTGCAGAAATATCCTTTGGTAGGTAAGGACCACACATTGCCTGACAAAAACTTGTTCAACAACACTTTGTGGATGTGTATAATTAAGGGAAAAAAGGGGGGCAGTTCAACAGAAAGTAACCTCATGGCAACACGAGCCACAAACACTGCTGAAGTATAATTAAACTCGTGGCCATAGCTACGAAAGAAGTTTCTGTTGCTGTGAGCACTGGCCAGAAAAACAAGCCCCAAAGGAAACAAAGCATAGAAGAGTTTAACAAAAATGTCAGCTGATCATCTGACTGCAGATAAAATCTCCCAGCAATACTGTTAGCTGCAAATAGCTGCAAGAACAAAATATTAAATATTACGAGAGCAAAGGGAATTTCATATTTAAAAGACTATAAAAGCCCTGGTGTGCATTTAGCAATAACAGTCTGTCCAAATGAAAATTAATTCCTCTTAAATCATGTCAATAGCTTTCCATAGTCCATTACTTTTAAGCAGCCCAAAACTTTTGATTCAGAGTAATACTGGTACAATCTGTACAGATCATGTTCAGGGACAGGGTGGATGAGTGCTTAGACTAGTGTGTTAGGCAGTAGACTAAGCAGGAGGTTTGGGTTCATATCTGAGTTCCATCATAAAACCCAAAATCAGAAAAAACTGGAATGGTCTGGAAAATGCAACTGAAAAAAATGCAGTGTCTCTTACATTTATTCTAACTTCTATTTTATTGCAGACAGTATGAACCTAAGATGTTTCATGCTTTTTTCTGGTCAACTTTATTTCATTTGTTAACACCCATTCCTGCATTTCAGTCCTGCAACACATTCCAAAAAAAGGTTGGGAAAGAGGCAAGTTAGGTGTAGTAATGAGGTGATAAAACTAAATAATGATGTGATTACAAACAAGTGATTATAATCATGATTTGGTACAAAAACAGTATCCATAAAAGGCTGAGTCTTTGTTTTTAAAGCTTTCACTAATTTTCTCATGCATTTGTTGATAAACTGGAGATCCTCTTCCCATCTTTGCTCATCAATGTTCCTCAAAGAACGATTGGAAGGGATTTACAGATTTCTCCCTCTATAGTGCATAATATCATTAAACAATTCAAGGAATCTGAAGGAATTTCAGTGCATAAAGGGCACAGGCACAAACCTAAACTGTAGAGACAGAATTGCATCAAGAACCATCATTCATCAATAGCTGATAGAACCTCATGGGCAGGGGATTACTTTATCAAACCTTTGTCAAGCACTACAATACAAAGTTACATTCACAAATGCCACTTACAATGTTATTGTACAAAAAAAAACGAAGCCTTATGTTAACCATGCCCTGAAACGGTGTTGACTTCTCTGAGCTCGGAGGTATCTAGGATGGACTATCACACAGTTGAAATGTGTATTGTGGTCAGACCAATCAGTATTCCAGATCTTTTTTGGAAGAAATTGATGCTGTGTGTTCCAAACCAAAGATGAAAATTACCATTCAGACTGTTATCAGCTACAAGTCCAAAAGCCAGGCTCTGTCATGGTATGGGTTTGGGTCAGCGCCCTTGGCAAAGGTCATTTACACTTCTGTGATGGCAGCATTAATGCAGAAAAGTACACTGACATTATAGGGCAACATATTCTGCCTCCAAGACTACATTTTTTTGAGGGACGTCTATGCATTTTTCACCAAGACAGCACAAAACAAGCTAAATCAGAAAAAGTTAGGACTTATATGCAAATCCCTTCCAGTCGTTCTTTGAGGAACATTGTTTTTTAAATATTTCAATAATTTTCTCTGGCATTTGTTGATAAACTGAAGGTCCTCTGCCCACCTTTGCTCCTCAAAGGCTCAGCCTTTTGTGGATACTGCTTTTGTACTAAATTGTGATTAAAATCTAAATTGCCCCATCCCAACTTTTTTTGGAATGTGTTACAAGCTTGAAATGGAGGAATGGATGTTTATTAACAAATGAAATGAAGTTGACCAGACAAAACATGAAATATATTAGGTTCATACTGTCTACAATGAAAGAAAAGTGTTTAGCAAATCTTAAATCAGCCATAATACAACACCCTGTACCATCATTATTGACATGCCATCATTGTCACATATACTACATATACTAAGTCTTAGGCCACCATTACATTAGATATAACCTTGGGCAATGGTATAGTGACTATATATAATTATTTCTCAGTCTCTTCATCTGAATACAACCAGGAAATACAGGAAATGTTTATGCAGTATTACAAAACTGAAAAAAAGTTTCTATAGGCTGCAGTGGCAAGTATGTAGTGTGGCCCCCCCTTACACTTATTAGCAGCATCTGGCAACTTCATTGGAACGCCAAGTTGACCCTTCCACAGTCCAAAGAAGCTTGATGGTCTTTTTGGAAAAGTAGCAGCCAAGAAACCACTTTTCGGGAAGGAAAACAGGGTTAAAGGCTAAGATTTGCTAAAGCTCACAAAGATTGGAAGGAAGACCAATCACAGTTTTAAATATTTGGGTCCAATCACTGACAATGTGTTATACATGATCATTTATTTATATGGACTGTGGTAGCCTAGCGGGTAAGGTACTGGACTCTGGACCAGAAGGTCCAGGGTTCAAATCCCACCCCTGCCAAGCTGCCACTGTTGGGTCCTTGAGCAAGGCCCTTAACCCACAATTGCTTGGATTGTAAGATTGTATCCATTGTAAGTCGCTCTGGATAAGGGCGTCTGCTAATTGCTGTAAATGTAAATTTATACCACTGCTAAAACAACCAATCTAAATGTGGCCTAAGACTTCTGCACAGTACTGCCGATATATATTCTGCTACACCAACATGTGCTGCTATGATGATTTCTGCTGTTCCAATCAATCACTCAGTTTGCTTAGCTTTACAAAAATATGAAACCCGTTGTTTTGTGCAGCTGCTGTGTACTGTTATGTCTTATTATTTGTATTTCCAGACCTTTGTCCCATTATTTGTCTGTCCAAGTTTGTGCGTCCTTGCCTTAGACTAAGGGCAGAGCTGGGTGTTCATTGGGATATTCAAAGAGTTTTGTGGTGATCTGGGATGTTTGTGGTGAACTGTCCACTGATGTGAAAGAACTTAGGTTTATTGGTTGCTGGTGATGCGTGTTGTTCCTCTTGGCTGTGTTACCTTCTGGCTCATCCCTTTCTAGCTATGCTGTTATAGTTAGTGCTACCGGAGTCTTGTGCTACACTTGCTCAAATGTGTTGCGTTAACAGACAAAGTGTGCCTAACTACATATTCTGTTTTCTCGCCGAGCTCTTCTTCCAGTACCAGTTCCAGTCCCACTGAAGCTGTTCTTCCATCATCAGTTGCCATCCTCATACCTTTATTCAGACCACATCAGAGGGCCCTAACTCCACCTCCCTTCCTCCTGTTGACTGAGGATGCCATGTCATCAAAACTGTTACCTGCTGGAGGACATGAGAACCTTCAGTGATGCTGTTTACTGGACTAAATTACGCCAAGAGATTCGCTCATATTGCCTATTTTAAATATTTTATTTATTATATAAGCTGTTGCATTCTATTCTATAGTTTGATATTCTCTATTTTATGATATACTTCAGATTCTGTTTAATGTATTATAGTTTATATTCTATTTTTATTTTAAAACGAATTATTCTATTTAGCTTCTGTGTATTTAAACTATTATTGTCATACATTTATTATTTAGGTCATTCAGTTTACTTCTTACATGCATCACCTTGCGCACCGCCCAATGAGGTTGGGTCCCATTTTTAGTCTTGGTCCTCCCATCTTGGTCTTCCACATCACAATAAAATAGATTTTCCTTTCCACTGTCGCCATAGGCTTGCTGAGTTGGCCCTGTTTGCTTAGTTGTAAAGCTGCTTTGAGACAATGCTCAGTTGTGAAAAGAATTATAGAAAAATTGGACTTGACTTGCCAACGTGCTGTGTGTTTTGGTCATCAAGTGTTTGAATGCCCATTTCAGTCCGAATGTCTTTGTTTCTAAAGTGCAATTACTCGTTGCAGCCATAAGGTGTCATTGTTGTGTCGCTCTTGCCTTGCGCCATTAGTGAAGCCCATCGAACAGAGAGGCTGACTGGGAGATTGCCACGTCTAATCAGCCAAGTGGGTCAGTGTTGCAGCCCTCCTCATCTTAAAATAGCCCTCTCTGTCCCTCCTTGTATCCCTCTCCTTCCCACTCTGCCCACCCCGTTTCTCCCGAAAGGCATTTCGTACATTTTTGCCAAACTTTTCTGACCTAATTGTAAGTAACTAAAGTTCATTTGCTCAGTGTCACTTGTTGTGCTTCCTTACGCTACCACTCTTAACAGCCACTACTACTGCTGACTCTCTAGATAAAGTTTTTTTTTTACTCTAACCCTGAGCTTGTATTTATATTCAAATTCTTCACTCTACTGGTGTAAAGTGCACAACTGCCACTGCTGTCCGTTCTCCTTTTCCCTGATTGTGACCCATTGTCATTAATCATTTCCAGTCTTTCTGTCAGTGTCTCCCTGTTCTAATCAAACTTCATTATACTTGCTAATTGTACTCTGTTCACACTCTACGTGACTCTAGTACTCTCCTGTGCTTAGTGCTCTTTGACCCCTTGCCTTGTGGGTGTCACTGTGTGAGTGGGTGCTCACTGTAGGATCCGTGTCGTGGAGTGAGCAGCGCTCGTGAAGAAGGGGGAGAAGGGGATAAAGAGATGACTTTTGGTGAGGGAGGTGCAGATGAGGAGAGCTGCAAAGCCACTTCATTCTCGTAGCAGAAGGAGGAACGGGAGCCCATGATGTAGTTCTTCACCGACAGCTCTTTGGCACTGCAGGATGGCGTGTCAGGGACCTCGTAGGTCCTGTTAAAGTAGGAAAAGTCCACCTAGAGAAAGAGGGATGGTCAGCAATGATATGCAGTGCTAACAAACGTCCCACCTTATTCCTGTAGGTAGATTATCTTGCAGTGTTTGTCTTACCCGGTAACCGCTTTTCGTTGCGAAGAGCACAGGCTCAAAATGGTGACCCCAGAGGATCTCAGAGGCCAGGTAAGAGGAACGGCACTGTGTGGTCATAGCAGTGGCTTCGACCATGCCCTCCAGGATGACCACCAACTCCAGCTCCTCATCCGATTGCAGCATCCTCTGGTCCATCTCAAAGAATGGGCTCTCCTCGTTGATCTCGTGCACAATGGTGAGCGGAGAAACCAAAAAGATTCGGTCCGTGCCCGTGTCAAAGCCCACATTAATATCAATGTGGTCCAAAGGTAGAAATTCGCCCTCTGGGGTCACCCTTGGCTGCAGGAAATGTCAAAAAGTTTGTTTTACTTATAATTTAATTAGTTTGTTTTGTTTTACATTACAATTGTACTTAATACTACAACTTATACTTTACACACAATCCCACCACACCCCACCTGGACACCACTCCCCAGCTCCCCCACACACACACCACACACACACACACACACACACACACACACACATAATATATATATATATATATATAGATACAGTGGTATTGAAAAAGTTGGGCACCCCTGATAATTTTCATGATTTTTCTTTATAAAATCATTGGTTGTCCCAGCGACTCAGCATTTCAGGTAAATATATCATATAGCAGATGAACACCGTGATATTTGAGAAGTGAAATTAAGTTTATAGGTTTTACAGAAAGTGTGCAGTAATTATTCAAACAAAATTAGGCAGGTGCATAAATTTGGGCACCCTTGTCATTTGAATACCTTTAGCACTAATTATTGGAACACAAAATATGTTTTGTAAGCTCACTGACCCTTGATCTACATACACAAGTGAGTCCAACTATGATAAAGGGTTAAGGTGGCCAATTGGAAGTTTTTCTCCTCTTTGCATCTTCTCTGAAGAGTGGCAATATGGGAGCCTCAAAACAACTCTCAAATGGCCTGAAAACAAAGGTTGTTCAACATCATGGTTCAGGGAAAGGGAAAAGCTCTCTCAGAGATTTCAGCTGTCAGTTTCCACTGTGAGGAACATAGTGAGGCAATGGAAGACCACAGGCACAGTTCTAGTTAAGGAACTCCCGAAGTGGCAGACCAAGAAAAATTCAGATAGGCAGAAGGCGATGCTAAGGATGGTGAGAACAATCATAGTCTAAGCCACAGACCACCTCCAAAGGGACCTACAACCTCATCTTGCTGCAAGATGGTTCTTCAGTTGATCGTCACTTTTTCATCTTTCAACTATACAGCGCACTTTGCAATCCCCATCCCCCCCCCCCCCCCTCCGCCATCCCCCCCCCCCATCTCACCTTGGCCCGCATGGAGCTAGACAGAACTTTTCCCCAAGGAGAGGCGTATGGGAGAGTCATATGCAGAAGAAGCCTTTTCTTCGGACACGCCACAAACAGAGTCACTTGAGGTGTGCTACAGCACATTTGGACAATCCAGCTTCATTTTGGAATAAAGTGCTGTGTACTGATGAAACTAAAATTGAGTTATTTGGACATACAAGGAGCGGAAAAAGAACACAGCAATCCCAAGACAAACACTTGCTACCCACAGTAAAATTTGGTGGCGGTTCCATCATGCTGTGGGACTGTGTGGCCAGTGCAGGTACTAGGAATCTTGTTAAAGTTGAGGGTCGCATGGATTCCAGTTAATATCTCCAGATTCTTGAGAACAATGTTCAAGAATCAGTGACAAAGTTGCACCGAGGCCAACGACCTTAAACCCTGCTTAAAATCTAGTAAGGCATTCATGCAGAGGAACCAGTACAACGTTGTGGAATGGAAATCTCAGTCCCCAGACATGAATATTACTGAAAATGTGGGCTGTCCATGCTCGGAAACCATCAAACCTGACTGAACTGGAGATGTTTCTAAAGAAGAATGGTCCAAAGCACCTTCAACCAGAATCAAGACTGGCCCATTGTTCCCACCCCTTTGTGCCAGGGGCCCCCTCGCGGTGTAGTAACCCAAGTCCCTCCCGCCGTGCCGCCTCGGTGGTCAGCAAGCACCCAAGCATTGCAAGCAGCAGCATTTGGCACATCAACATTCAACGGCCCCCCGAATCCCCCGCCCACCTGTCCCGCTCCCGCTCCTCCATTCCCTCCTTCTTTCCTCCTCCCTCCCCGCAGCCCGCCCACGGCTCCCCTCGCCTCCTTTTCCCTTCCGCCTCCGACCTCCTCCCACTGCTATGCGATCCTTCCCCATTCTGCCAGTCCCCAAGTACCCTTGCCCCGTTCGAAGAAAGAGGGATGTGGGGAATAGCCAAATCGAGGCCAACGACCCCCAAACCCTGCTCAAAATCTAGCTAAGGCATCATGCAGAGGACCAGTACACAACGTTTCTGGAAGGGGCAACTCAGTCCCCCAACATGACTAATTACTTAACTTACTGAAAATGTGGGCTGTCCATTCGCTTGCTCCTGAATTTCTCTTAAACCATCAAACCTGACTTACTGAGAATGTTTCAAAGAAGAAATGGGTCCAAAGCACCTTCAACCGAATCCATACTGGAAAGGCTTGTAGGAAGCGTTTTAGGCGGCGTTATTTCCTACAAAGGAGGATCTACTAATATTGATGTCATTTTTTCTGTTTGGTGGCCCAAAGTTATGCAACCTGCCTAATTTTGTTTGAATAATTACTGCACACTTTCTGTAAATCCTATAAACTTCATTTCACTTCTCAAATATCACTGTGTTCATCTGCTATATGATATATTTAACTCAAGTTGCTGATCTGAACAACCAATGATTTATAAACTAAAATCATGAAAATTATCAGGGGTGCCCAAACTTTTTCATACCACTGTACACATACACACATACAACTCGAAATCAGAAAACGCTGAGACTGTATGGAAGACGCAAATAAAACGCAGACATTTCAAGTTTTGTCTAGTCAACTTCTGCTCATATTATTTCTTAATAAACATCTATTCCTGAGTTTCAGACCTGCAACACATAAAAATAAATGGAACGGATCAATTAAGAGCTAGGAATGAGGTAAATAAAAAAAGCCCAACTAAATAATGATGTGAATTCAAACAGGTATTTGTAGTCATGATTTTGGTCTTTGAGGAGCAAAGATGAGCAGAGGGTCTCCAGTTCATCAACAAAAATGTGTCAGAAAATTGTTGAAATGTTTAAAAACAATGTTCCTCAAAGAAAGATTGGAAGGAATTTACATATTTCAGCCCTCACGTTCTATATAACATAAGTTGCACTAAAATCCCAGTTTACTTTTCTGCATTAATGCTGCCATCACAGAAGTGTAAATGGATTTTGGCAAGGGCACTGACCCAACCCCATACCATGACAGAGCCTGTCTTTTGGATTTGTTGCTGATAACAGTTTGAATGGTCCTTTAGTTAATTTTTATGAGCACACACTGTCCATTTCTTCCAAAAAGAGTTCTGGAATACTGATTGTGGAATACTATGTGAAGATCCATCCTAGATGCTTCCGAGGTTGGCGCAGTTTTTGAACATTGTTGACATAAGGCTTCTTTATTGCACAGTAACATTTTAAGTGGCATTTGTGTTGTATTGTGACTTTGTATTGTATTGCTGACAAAGGTTTGCCAAAGTAATCGATGCATTGCTGTCTGAGGAACTGCATCAGATTCCTGGAATACAGATTCCGGAAATTGTTTAATGCTATTATGCAGTGCTGATTAAGAAATATGCAAATCTCTTCCGATCTTTCTTTGAGGAACATTTCAACATTTATAGATTTCAATAATTTTCTCACACATTTGTTGACAATCTTTACATATATTTGCTCCTCAGCCTTTGGTGGATACTGCTTTTGTACCAAGTCATGATTACAGTCACCTGTTGACATCACCTGTTTGGAATCACATCATTATTTACATTTTTTTTACCCTATTACTAGCTCTAAATTGCCCTCATCTCAACTTTTTTGGAATGTGTTGCAGGCCTGAAATACATGAATGGATGTTTATTAACATATGAAATGAAGTTGACCAGAAAAAAAACATGAAATATCTTGGGTTCATACTGTGTGTCTCGCATTTACTTTGACTTTTATGATTTGGAGATTTCTCAGTACAGCTAACAATCACATACACACAAAATAAAAAAGCAAGTCAAGAATAGCAGTGCTGAATAGCTATACAAAATGTGATTTCAGTAAAAGATCTAATCTGTAATAAATACAAGCCTGGACACACAGGTTTGAAACAAGAGAGTTCTGGTGAAATTAATCTCCCTTAAACCGTATTAATCCTTGACCCCTTTAAATAACCAAATGTCCATCCATTCTCTCATTCTCTCTCTCACTTAATTTTAGATATTCATTTTTACGCTCAAGGTGATGATGAAATCACTCTCACATTGTCTGGCTCACCTTCAGCAGCTGTGCTCGGACATGGGCCTCTACCAGGTGACTTTTGCGCAGGTTTGCCACTCGCCACATCATGCAGAGCTTCCCGTCCCTCATAGCCACCACGGCCACGTCCGAGAACACCAGCGTCTCGTTGCGCTTCTTAGGCTTGGCAATCTTGGCCATCACCGCCCCGATGATGAAAGCGTCGATGATGCAGCCCACAATGCACTGCAAGACGACGGCAAGCACCGCCAGGGGGCAGGCCTCAGTCACACCTCGGAAGCCGTAACCTATAGAAGTCTGCGTCTCCAGTGAGAGGAGGAAGGCTGCCATGAAGCTGTTCACTTCTTGGAAACAAGGCTCCCCTGATACCACAGCAGGTACTGGCTGCAGAGAAGCCAGATAAGAAGGGGAAGGAGTTGGGAGGCTGGATGTAGCATGGGTGACGGAGAACGACGGTAGGGGGTTTAGGTCCCCATGTGCGACAGCAATGAGCCAGAAAGCAAATCCGAAAAGCAGCCAGGAAAGCAAGAAGGAGAGGGTGAAGATCACAAGCATCCAGCGCCAGCGAATGTCCACACAGGTGGTGAAGAGGTCAGTGAGGTACAGCTGACCCTTTTTGTTCATGTTCACAAAGGTGATGTTGCAGCGCCCGTCTTTGCCCACAAAGCGGCTGCGTCGCCGGTAGCGGCTCTGGATACTGAGAGCGGGTGGGGAGGAAGGGGATGCAGAGAAGGCATTTTCAACTCGATCCCAGTCCACTTCTCTCTTGGGGACACCATCAAGTGCTGGGTCATGTCCTCTTCTTCTTATTCCTCCTTCCACCACTCCACCGTCTTCGGGGTAAATACCAGCGTCATCTTCATTCCACTTGGCATGATTATCTTGTCCCGCATCGCCGTGGTGCTGATTGAGAAGTTTGCCGTTGCAGTCGGGAGAGGGGAGAGCCCCGGTACCATCATCATTTTGAGCCAGCTCCATGACTTCCTCCTCATCAAGTGGGGTTTCGACTACCGCACTGAAGCGTCGCTTAACACGTGCCGCTCCCATGATCTTACACTATGGGAAAGTGTATGTGTGTGTTTGTGTGTGCAAACGGCAAGCATTGGTGATGTATTATATGGATTATAAAAATATACATATCCATATAGCGCTTTTCAGTCAGTTCCTTGCTGCGTAACCAGTAGCCTTTGCTTCCGAGTGGATGAAGTCAGGTTACAAATGCATTTGTAGGCTTGGCAAAATTGTGAGAGGGTCTACACAAGATATACTAATATTGACAGCATATAGTCTCTTCTACATTCCATAGTCCCAGGGAAGTTAAGCATTAAATTATGTCAAAAGATTTCTTAATAATGGTATTTTATCCCGTTCTGCATCACGAACACCTAACAACATCTTTCTAACAGCAGCATCATGATCATGTATTTCATGAGCAGGAGAACACATATTTAAAGTCCAAATACAAAAGGCATGTCAAAACCACATACCACATGTAACGAAACGTGATTCTTCAGGGAAAGAATATGAACAAAACAATGGGAGAGAAGACCCAGGAAAGCACAGAGAAATGAGCAGCTCTATGGCGAACACTGGGACAGAAGTGGTGTATGGAAGAGAGGAAAAACCTTTGAGGCATGCACTGGAAAAGTGATCAATCCGAATGAAAATAAAACAGCTGCATGCCTATACAAACCAGCATTTTTCTTTGCGACTTCTTTGCCTTCCTTTGTGGCATGGAAAGACAAGACAGACAGTATTATAACAAAGCCTTGGACATATATGTATGTAAATGTGCAATATTTTAAATTTGAGACACGTTTCAACAAAACATCAGTTACAGATGTGGTATAAAATCATTAAGTGGAACGTAATCATTTGACCACAAGTGTGGTTTATACAGATCCCTACAAACCACAAGTTACCCATAGCCAAGATGTAGAGAGATAAAATACACAAATGATGGGCTTTCACAGTGTCGGTGAAATGCTGGACCTGATCTGCTGTCCTCCTTCATTTGGTTTCAGTAGAATTCCCATGCAACAGTGCTCTGCCCTAGTTCTTCAAAAGTGTCCTTTTGTGTGTATCATGGAGCTCATCAGATGGACCACTGTAACTAAAACCAAATAGTATAACTTACAGGCTGATTTTTGCACTTATTTAGAGACTTAAACTGTAAAAACAACGTAGTGCCTACATCTTATTCTTGTGTTGTACAGAATATATCCACAATATATCCACAAAAGAATTATGTCCTCTTGATTAATAGAGCACAGCTATTTATTACAACTTGCACTTGATTCAAAGACGATAAGAATAAAACTTAATTCATAAGTGAAATGTTACTTTCATATCTACGACATGTGTGTTATGTTTGTACTTTGAAAGTCTCAGCTGAAGAAATAGTGTAAATCAGAGATGGAGCAACCAAAATGAAATGTGATACCAGGTCTTTTCTTAAATAAGCTGTTACATAGGGGACTACTTCAAATCATTGGTGCTCCCAACTTTGACATGTATGCACTATGCCCAGAAGCCAGTCAAGAGATGATGCTTTCGACTTCCAATTATATCTTCCATGTATGTCAACAGGTTTCACCCGTTTACAGAAATCACACAATTAACATGACTGACTTGGATGGAAAAGATACAGCAGATGATCGTACTAGCATGTGAGACAGATGATGTCATGCCACTGAAAATAATCTAGTCGGTTTGAACAGTTGACTGGCCCAGCTAGGATTGATAAAATTTACCTAATTATGATATTGACTCCTGTATGTTGGATGGTTAATGCAAGTTGACCATTGATCAAACAAGAATGTGTCTCTTTTGCAGAAGTTGTTCTCCACGCGGAACAGGATAGAGCTGAAAAATAAGGAAAGTGCGTACAATCAGAGACAACGCAATTGTCATGAATGTACAAAATTTTGAAAAGGTAATCCAAAATCCAATCCAAAAATCAAAAAGTTGGGATGGTATGGAAGATGCGAATAAACCAAATGCAGTATTGTAGACAGTATCAATCCAAGATATTAAATTTGTTAATAAATATCCATTCCTGCATTTCAGGCCTGCAACACAATAAAAAAAAGTTGTGACGGGGTTAATGTAGGGCTAGAAATGAGGGGAAAAATAGTATTGTGATTTTAAACAGGTGATCATGATTTGGTACAAGTCTTTGAAAAGCAAAGATGGGCAGAGGATCTGCAGTTGCTCCAGGATCTCCAGCTAACAAATGCACGAGAAAATTATTGAAATGTTTAAAAACAATGTTCCTCAAAGACAGATTGGAAGGGATTTACATTTTTCTCCCTCTACAGTGAATAATATCATTACACGGTTCAAGGAATCTGGAAGAATTTCAGTGCATAAAGGGCAAGGGCACAAGCCTAAACTACAGACCTGTGATCTCTGATCCCTCAGACGACACTCAATAGCTATAACCACATAGGCAAGGGATTAATTTTGTAAATCTTAGTGAAGCACTACAATAAACCAGCCGCTAGATTGCTCAGGCAGGGTATTTCTAGTGCTGGTCCCAAGCCCGGATAAATGGTGAGGGTTGCGTCAGGAAGGGCATCCGGTGTAAAACATTTGCCAAATCTAGTATGCGAGTTCATAA
>JAJAGP010000964.1:120570-256432 GCA_025084515.1 Ancistrus triradiatus | reverse complement strand
AGAAGGTGGGTCATGTAGCAAGACAGCGACCCTAAGCACACAAGCTGTTCTACCAAAGAATGGTTACAGAAGAATAAAGTTCATGTTTTGGAATGGCCAAGTCAAAGTCCTGACCTTAATCCAATGGAAATGGAAGGACCTGAAGCGAGCAGCTAATGTGAGGAAACCCACCAACATCCCAGCCGGTGTGCAGGACTGATCAACAGCTACAGGAAACGTTTAGCTGCCGTTATTGCTGCACAGGGGGTCACACCAGATACTGAAAGCAAAGGGTCACATACTTTTGTCACTCACTAATATGTAATATTGGATCATTTTCCTCAATAAATAAATGACCAAGCATAATATTTTTGTCTCATTTGTTTCACCGGCTTGTCTTTATCTACTTGTAGGACTTGTGTGAAAATCTGATGATGATGTTTCCGGTCATATTTATACAGAAATATAGCAAATTCTAAAGGGTTCACAAATTTTCAAGCACCACTTTATAACAGTTACTACACTGCATACTACAACGCCAAACCTGAAAAGTTTGGAAAGTATGGAAAATACATTTACAGTATGTAAATACAGTATGAACCTGAGATATTTCATGTTTTTTTTTCTGGTTAACTTCATATGTTAATAAACACCCATTCCGGCTTTTCAGGCCTGCCACACATTCCAAAAAAGTTGGGATGGGGCAATTTAGAGTTAGTATTAAATTTTAAAAAGTAAATAATTATGTGATTTAAAATAGGTGACTTCTCTGAGAGATCTAGAATGGACCACACAGTGGAAACCCGTATTGTGGTCAGATCAATCAGTATTCCAGATCTTTCTTGGAAGAAATGGACGCCCTGAGGATGAAAGACGAAAAGTACTATCCAGTCCAAAAGCCAGGCTCTGTCATGGTATGGGGTCGGGTCAGTGCCCTTGATAAAAGTTATTTACACTTCTGTGATGAAGCATTAATGCAGAAAAGTACATTGACATTTTAGAGCAACATAAGCTGCCTTGAAGATGACTTTTCCAGGGACGTCCATGCATTTTTCAACATGACAATGCAAAACCACATGCTGCACCCATTACACAGGCATGGCTGTGGAAGAGGAGGATACGGGTACGGGCCTGGCCTGCCTGCAGTACTCACTTGTTCCCAAAAGAGAATGTGTGAAGAATTTTGAAACAAAAAATGCAACAACAATGACCCGGTACTTTGCAGGAAGAATGGGACAAAATAACACCTGAAACACTAAATTGCTTGGTATCCTCTGTGACAAAACGTCTTTTAATTGGGGTGAAAAGGAATGGCAACAAGTGGTAAATACTTTACCATCCCAACTTTTTTTGGAAGAAATGAAGACCAGAAAAAGCTTGAAGTATATCAGGTTCATACTGTCTGCAGTGCAATACACGTCAAAGTAAATGTAAGAAACTCTGTGTTTTTTTATATGCATTTTCCATACTGTCCCAACTTTTTTTGATTTGGGGTTGTACTTACATGGGGCAGTATGCAGTATGCAGTACGTACAGTATTAGTGTAGTATGCAGTACAGTAGTGTGCCATTTTGAATACAGACAATGTACTGGAAACACTGCCTGGCCAAAAAGCAAAGTTGCACAGTCTAATATTTTGTTGCAAAGGTCCAAAGGGGAGTCCAGAGGTTGGGATCAAACCGGGGCTCTCTGGAGCTCTGAAGTGATCACATCGCTTGTGCCACTGTGCCACCCCTCAATAACCTTATGCAACATCATAACATTTACTTCCTTCCCTAGTTGCATTAAGTTTTGGCCAAGATCTTGTATTGTCTACTGGACAGTCAGACCATTTCATAAAGTCTTTTCCAGCACACCCCAAAGTCTTTCAATGGGGTTGTGGCCAATTCATGAGTGAAAATGGTTCCTCACACTCCCAGAACCACTATATATTTACAGTGGGGCAAAAAAGTATTTAGTCAGCCACTGATTGTGCAAGTTCTCCTACTTAGAAAGATGAGAGAGGTCTGTAATTTTCATCATAGGTACACTTCAACTATGGGAGACAAAATGAGAAAAAAAATCCAGGAAATCACATTGTAGGATATTTAAAATATTTAATTGTAAATCATGGTGGAAAATAAGTATTTGGTCAATAAATTTGGTCCAACTCAATACTGAAAAAAGCAAGTTTTCTGGCATTCACAGATCTGTAACTTCTTCTTTAAGAAGCTCTTCTGTTCTCCATTCATTACCTGTATTAATGGCACCTGTTTGACCTCATTATATGTATAAAAAAAACACCTGTCCACGGCCTCAAACAGTCAGACTCCAAACTCAAGACCAAAGAGCTGTCGAAGGACACCAGGAAGAAAATTGTAGACCTGCAATAGGCTGGGAAGAGTGAATCTACAATAGGCAAGCAGGTTGGTGTGAATAAGTCAACTGTGGGAGCAATTGTAAGACGTACAAGACCATTGATAATCTCCCTTGATCTGGGGCTCCATGCAAGATCTCATCCAATGGGGTCAAAATGACCATGAGAATGGTGAGCAAAAATCCCAGAACTACACGGAGGGACCTGATGAATGACCTGCAGAGAGCTGGGACCAAAGTAACAAAGGCTACCATCAGTAACACACTACGCCGAAAGGGACTCAGATCCTGCAGTGCCAAGCGTGTCCCCCTGCTTAAGCCAGTACATGTCCAGGCCCGTCTGAAGTTTGCCAGAGAGCGTATGGATGAATCCAGAAGAGGATTGGGAGAATATCATGTGGGTCAGATTGAAACCAAAATAGAGAACTTTTTGGGTAAAAACTCAACTGGAGGAAAAAGGATGCTGAGTCACGATCCCAAGAACCCCATACCTACTACTGTGAAGCATGGGGGTGGAATATATCATGCTTTGGGGCTTGTTTTTTCTGCAGAGGGAACAGGACGACTGATCCATGTTAAGGGAAGAATAACGGGGCCATGTATCGTGAGATTTTAAGCCAAAAACCTCCTTCCATCAGTGAGAGCATTGAAGATGGAACGTGGCTGGGTCTTCCAGCATGACAATGATCACAAACACAAACCGCTCGGCAAACCGGCTCCGTAAAAAGCATTTCAAGGTCCTGGAGTGGCCTAGCCAGTCCTCCAGACCTCAACCCCATAGAAAAATTTGTTGGAGGGAGTTGAAAGTCCGTGTTTGCCCCAAACCCCAAAACACACTGCTCTAGAGGAGAATCTTCTGCATGGAGGAATGGGCCAAATACCAGCTAAACAGTGTGTGGCCAACCTGGTGAAGACTTACAGGAAAAACTTTTGACCTCTGTCATTGCCCAACAAAGGTTATGTTTACAAAGTATTGAGTTCAACCAACCAAATTTTATTGACCAAATACTTTTTTTTCCACCATAATTTACAATTAATTTCTTTAAAATTCCTACAATGTGATTTTCCTGGATTTTTTTTCCCATTTTTGTCTCTCATAGTTGAAGTGTAGCTATGATGAAATTACAGACCTCTCTCATCTTTCTAAAGTAGGAGAAACTTGCACAATCATGGCTGACTAAATACTTTTTTTGCCCACTGTATATTATATTCAAAGAATTATTGTAATCAAACAGTTGCCTTACATAATCATCCAGGTCTACACAGAGGTAAAAACGGCATTGTCTTTATTATGTTAAATACAAAATATCTGCAATATAATAAAAGATAAACACAGAGTGTGAACAAATTATATACAACATACAGTATCTCTATGTGAGGTATTTCAAACTGTCATGGCCTTCAGAAGGATCTTCTATAAAACAAAGAAAATGCATTTGACACTGGATTATTGGAGAGCCCTTGGTTGCAGAGTAGAGATAATTTAACCATATTAGCTTAGCAGTAACTGTTTCAAGTATGGAAGAGGTACAGTAACATAACAGTAGACTGAGTATACAACTTCATTAACAAGAAAAGAATAAAAAAATCAGACAGACAAACTGCCACCAAAACCTTGGGATTTACATGTGGGGTTTTATTCATTAAATGTTTTCATTATTGTTTCAGCATGGTCTTTGTTGACGTTTCCCTCTGAAGGGATCCTTTTCCAGTATAAATCACTTTCCATTCCAGAAAAATAGGTTCCCTCTGTCAAGAAATATAACTTGCAGAATGAAGCAGTAATTTTCATGACGGATATTCCTTGGTGCTTTATTGACATGGTGAGGTTTGATAACGAATCAGTGGAACTCCATGACTTAAATTTACAATTCACCCCATTATAGTAGTTGAGCAGCTCCCATGACTAAGTGATAAGAACCAGCATGGCTGGGATTGTAACGTGAAGATCAGGTGGTGGAGTTACGAGGCCCTGAGATGGACATGCCGTCCAAGAATCACCTTTGCCTGTGCTCAGTGAATTCCAGGGTAGGCTCCGGAGCGCCCATGTGACCCTAACCAAGAAACGTTTGGTCAAAATGAGAACTTTCACTTTCAATTACTTTGCAGTCTAACTCATTTCAAAATTTGGAAGCATATGGGCTATGGATTTTAACCTATTAATTAATTCTCTATGTACGTGATTTAATTTAACTCACAGGCTGCCCAAGAAGATTTGTCCATTTTTGAGTTTTTGGATCTCCCAAGGGTTTCCTCCTCCTCAGATTTCCGCCTCAGATTTAGGTAGTTTTTCCTTGACATTGTTGCCCTAGGTTTGCTCACTGGAGCTGTGGGTCTACATTTGTAAAGAAACATCAAAAAAGGTCAATATAAGTACATTTTACTCAACTAGAACAAAAGTGGTGCTAACTAATTTTCTAAATAAAATAACTGTATGACTATATAGTTTACTAAAAACTGTCCCAGTTTGGTGTCAAACCATAATGAAAACTAATTGTCCATAAGTCTATAGTATGTTTGCAGTTTGCAATACTTAAAATGATTAATTATTGATATATTTCAGCTTGGGCATTGCTCTGCAGAATCAAATATTTTTTTTCCAAAGTACAGTATTACTAGTACAGCATTATACAAATGTTTGGACACCCCTTACTTGCATACTGTATATAGGAATTGATACGTTTGTGAGGCATTGATATGCGTCAAAAATAGCATGTGAGTCAAGCTAGACTGCCGATTGGCTGATTGCACCATTCTGGAGAGAAGAGTATAACATTGCAGTTCATGCTATGCATACCACCTTCTGCCGAAAGAAGAAACAATAAAACAACCATAGACGCCAAAGTATCATGGAATATAATAAAATAATGGAACATAATACTACTACTCATAAAATGGAACACAATTATTAAAAAACACTGACTGCTAGCTGGATGAACCCTGACCAGCTTCTGTAGTCTTCATGCATCCAACTTTGTCCCTGGCTGGTCAAAAATCGATCATATTTGTATATTTTTAAACTAACACATCATAAAATTGTAAAGTTATTCTAATGTGAGGTCTCCTCTGCTATCGTCATCTGACACCCACAGATTCAGCCACCACTCCTTCAAGCACTAAGACTCAGGAGGCTTGAATCCCAACCTGAACTTTCAAGGTACCAGTCAACCTACGTCTGCACTTACAAACCAGGTCATCAGGTGCTGATTCATATCCCACCTCTGGCGAGGTGGTATGATGGTATGAGTGAGTATGTGAATGACTGTGTGAGTGTGTGAGTGCGTATACAATAATATGATAATGATTGGATTTCTGCAGTTATCCGATTACTCAAGTGGTCATGTATACAGGATACTCTCTAGAAATCAGATTAAGAAATCCGATAGAGAGCTGGACTTTAACCCAGTAATCGGAGTACTAATAGCATGTAAGTTATTAGATTTGGCAATCTGCGCATGTGCGCAGAGTGACTAGCGTAAAAAATACGGTTGCCAGGTCTGCGTATTAAACACACCATTGAATTAAAGGCAGCAAAATGGCTATCGAACACTTTGGGGAGATTCTGAAATGCAATATATACACAAGAAAATGAAGAATTTGGTTATTTAATATTAAAGTTTGAAGTGTATGTCACGTATTTCTATGAGATTATTGGCTGGTTGCAAAGTAGAAATAAAATGACTGGAGGTTTCCATTATCTGATTACTCAAGAGCATGTATACTCGTTGATCAGATTACTAACAAAATCTCATTTTTTGCAGTTATTGGATTATTAAGTGCAACCAAATGCACTCTGTGTGTTGATTGGATATAAAAGCCGAGTTTTGATTGTAAAGCATTCTTGAGTTTGAAAAAGGCGCTAATAATAATAATAACTAATAATAGGTTGTTTTCTAATCTTACTGTAAGTTAGACTGAGGAACTTAGAGTCAGTCTTCCCTTTTCTAGTAAAGGCAGTAATGTCCATTTCATGCTTAATAAGTATCGATGCATGAGAATTGTAACTAACACTACCCACTGCTACTAGACAGTGTGAATCTTCCGGCAGTGCCAGTCTGCTTCTCTTTTTGGATGGCCCGGAGCAGACTGAACACCACAGATGCGAGAGCATTTCTTCCTCTGTTGCGTGCGGCTGCCCTTCCCTCTCCCGTGGGTCCATTACTTGCCCGGTGACCCCTGCTGATGAAGTACGTCCTTAAGCGTCCCTGCCGCTCGCTCACACCCTTGACGTAAATCTCTCCACGCAGCTCCAGCACAAAACCCCAGTCTGCCAGAATTTTCTTGGTGGGCTCTGGGACTTGGATCCTTCCACTGACGCCTGTGCTGTCCATCCGGCTCGCCAGGTTCACCGTCATCCCCCAGATATCGTACTGAGGTTTAGCAGCACCGATCACCCCGGCAACAACGGGGCCGTGTGCTATTCCTGTTCAAGAAAGGTAAACAGTGGATGAAATGCAACAGGACTCAGGATTTGTATTTATTTATTGAGAACAACAGCAACACAGAGAGGTCTTAAATTGAGAGAGGTCATAAACTGAGTGGAGTGTGTAAAACTCTGCAGTATACTTTATTGTTCCATGTACATGCAAACCCAGGGCTGGAGTCAATTTGGGGTTTTTGACTATTAAATAACTTACTTTTTCAGAATCAGAATAAACTGTGCATGAGCAGTGGTAATTCGCAGTGGCCATTTGCTAGCCCACCACTGCACTGACTCGAATCTGAGTCCCAATGGTGCCATTAGGCTGTGCTGAGCAACACTAAACTAAAAAAGACCAAAAAAACCCCACTGGGTTATAGCAGTTCCTGATAAAAGTTGGTAGACTGTTCTCAGAAGGGTTTTTGACTTTTCATGTGCTTACCTTAGCAGTTAAATGTATACATCTTGGTAGAAAGAAGGTGCCATGTATGTATTTACCGACACGCAGTTGGAAGTTGTTACAGGAGTGTTTGTTGATGGCCCTCAGAGTCTCCTGCATGGCCAACGCAAACAGCACCAGCTCACTCAGATGATGCCAGTCACTGCCACCACGAGTCTATAGAGCCAGTGTGTTATCATAGTTAAAATACACATCATTCTCACATTTCCAGATGTGAATAAGGATGAGGGCTGAAAGGGCACATATTCTATAAAACTCACTTCTTGGGTATCTAGTGCCTACCAATCCACAAACTGTGAAATAAGACAACCCAGTCTATTGCAAGTGTGATTCCTAGTCCTGAAAACATGGGATTCAATAACTCGTCACTGTCATGGAAACTTTATAGTCAGGCAGGAAGGCGTACTTGAGTAAAAATTTTATTGAAACTCTTTCGTGACCACATCACTAAGAGAGGTGGAGTGTTGAACTTCTCACACCTTCTCACCAAGACCGTCCCTGCTTTGATAACTACCTCAAGTGTTCCTCCCAATAACATTCCTGCACATTTCCCACAGTCAAAGTACACGGCTTTATCGCACTCCCTTCTCCATAAATCCATAACTTTCTGGTCCTTGAGCTTATTAAAACATCTCCTGAGAAACAAGTTTTTCTCTCTCACACACACAAGAAAATGAAAACAGGCAGTACTAAATTTGTGTCACATATACAGACAAGTTAACGAAACTGCACTACTTCTATTAGCCCTTATCTTACTTTTTTATATTTTTAAGCACCACTGTATATATATATGAAAGTTTGTGAACCCTTTAGAATTTTCTACATTTCTGCATAAATATTGTTACGGTTCGCCATCTAAAAGAAATGACGAACCGAATAGACAAAAATACAAATGATTGGGACCCAAGTGCAGTTAGCTCCAGATGGTATTAATAACCAAAATAAAACTAAATAAATGGAAGGAAAACAAACCGAGGATGAAACAAACAAATAAAACTAAATAAAAGAAAATGCACGCCGTAAGCGTATTATGCTGTTATTCCGAGCGCGCTTACGCCGTGCCTCCGGTGCGCAAATGGCGCTTTGGGTCCTGCACCTGTGCGGTTAAACGCGGCCGGGGGGGTGTGGCACGGTCGCGGGAAAACAAAGAGGACGTGGTGAAACACTCAGCATCCTCTTCAAAGCGCGATTGGAGGGTTAAATTCCCTTCGATCGCGGTGGTGCGGGGTGGGGGGGGGGGGGGTTGTCCGCTTTGTGGTGACGGCGTGAGAGAGGGAGGGCGTAGCAGCCCCGGCAAAAGAAAATTAAAATAAAAATAAACAGAGCTGCTCCTACCCTATCTAGGGCCCTGATTACCTAGACTGCCTCCTGGCAGCCCGCATCTGGCGACCTTCGCGTCCCCAGATGTACCGCTGTCCCTAATAAAAATTAAATAACGAAGGAAAAAATTCTCGCTCTCAAGAAAATTGCGTCTGAAAGCCGGCAGCACAAGCGCGTGTGCGGCTGTATGAGCCAGATGCATGAGGAAATGCAACGAGTAAGCCCCGAAGGTGTGCTTATAAGGGCTCACCCACAGGTGTCGCCACTTGCCCGTAATAAGAACGCAAAGGGCTGACGCACGCGCGATCGCGCTACTGCAGCTTACGCTGACAAGCCGGGATAACTCCTGGCCATTAGCGGCCAAAGAGTGATCCCTGACAGGTCCCAACGCCCCTAATCGCAACAAACCCCTCCCCTAGCCTGTCTCACCCGCTCAGGGTTGAGGGTGTGGCGCACAGAGAGGCGGCAGTAGGCCGGAAAAGCCTTGAAAAGAGGGTTGAAGAGGAGGGTAGGGCAGGTCATGGTCGGTCCAATGCCCTAACTGGGCTTAGAGACCAACCTGACCAGCTCAAAGGCAAGACTGAGTGCTGACGGCTGGGAAGCGGAGCTCAGCGGCTCAGAGGTGGAACACAGCGGCTCAGGGGGAGGGCTCGACGCCAGCGGCCCAAGGGCGGGGCTCGATGGCTCAGGGGCGGAGCTCAGCCCAGCGAGACCCGCAAGAAAGGTAGGCAAGAGGCGTCTGGCGGACAGAAGGACACAGGGCTCACCCGTAGGTGTCACCACTTGCCCGTAATAAGCCCGCAAAGGCGGCGATTGCGCTGCTACAGCTCATGTGCCGCCCAGCCGAGACCTCGATAACTCCTGGGCTATTAGTGGCCAAAGAGTGATCCCTGACAAATATGATCTAAAACATCATCAGATTTTCACACGAGTCCTAAAAGCATAGATAAAGAGAACCCAGTTAAACAATGAGACAAAATATTATACTTGGTCATTTATTTATTGAGGAAATGATCAAATTATTATTATTAGTAGTGGCAAAAGTATGTGACCCTTTTGCTTTCAGTTATCTGTTGTGACCCCCCCCTGTGTGCAGCATCCTGGCCCAGATGCAGCAAAACAGGCCCCAACCATGATACTACCACCACGTTTTCACAGATGGGATAGGTTATTATGCTGGAATGCAGTGTTTTCCTTTCTCCAAACATAACGCTTTTCTTTTAAATCAAAAAAGTTCTATTTTGGTCTCATCCGTCCACAAAACATTCTTTCCAATAGCCTTCTGGCTCATCCACGTGATCTTTAGCAAACTGCAGACGAGCAGGACAATGTTTCTTTTGAGGAGCAGTGGCTTTCTTCCTCCTTGCAACCCTCCCTGCCAATGCACACCATTGTTGTTCAGTGTTCTTCCTGATGGTGGACGTCCATGAACATTAACATTAGCCAATGTTAGAGAGGGGACTTCAGTTGCTTAAAAGTTACCCCGAGGTTCTTTGTGACCTCACCAAACTATTACAAACGCCTTTCTCTTGGAGTGATCTTTGTTGGTCCACCACTCCTGGGGAGGTAAACAATGGTCTCAAATTTTCCTCCATTGTAAACAATCTGTCTGACTGTGGGATTGGTGGAGTCCAAACTCTTTAGAGATGGTTTTGTAACCTTTTCCAGCACTGATGAGCTTCACAACTCTTTTTCTGAGGTGCTCAGAAATCTCCCTTTGTTCGCCCAATGGGGGGTAGCCATGGGATACATTCCACAAAACATGTGTTGCACAGAGCAGACTTTGATAGATCCCTGTTTTCTTTAAATAAACAGGGTGCCCACTCACACCTGATTGGCATCCTCCCATTGATTGAAACACCTGTACTCTAATTTCCACCTTCAAATTAACTGCTAATCCTAGAGGTTCACATACTTTTGCCATTCACTAATATGTAATCTTGGATCATTTGCCTCAATAAATAAATAACCAAGTATATATTTTTTGCCTCATTTGTTTAGCTGGGTACTTTTAGGGACGTGTGAAAATCTGATGATGTTTTAGGTCATATTTATGGAGAAATATAGAACATTCTAAAGGGTTCACGAACTTTCAAGCACCACTGTGTGTATATATATATATATATATATATATATATATATATATATATATATATATGAAAAAGATGTATATGTACACACGTTGGTATGTATGTATAGGTATACTTAATATAACACTCGATACCTAAGAATATACTGATGTTATATATATTATATACTGTATATTTTTTATTATGTTTATACATGCACATAGGAAAATTATTTTTATTCTTTATCTTATCTTACCCTATCTCAATCCAGAAACAGTAACAGACAATGCTTACACTCATATATAACTAAAATATTACATTTTGCACCCAAGTCACAAGGGGACTCATTAGTATTATTCTGCCCCTCATCCGAGTAACTGATTTTGTTCTCGCAAACATGTTAACTGTGTCTGATAATATGAATTTCCTATTTATTGCTGGTGAGACCAAATATGAATTGCACAGCCTAGACAATAAAGTTATAGTCTACTATATTCTATTCCATTCTATTCTATGATCCTTAGGTATTTTGACCAAACATGTCACAGACATTTCACCTGGGAACTCTGCTAACTTGTGAAAAGGAATCTAATATATCATCTTCAAAGTGTCATAGTGATATAGCTCAGGGCTCTTGGTGAAGAATGATTTATACCACAAAGATGTCACTAGGTCTGCTGATTAGCTGGTGTTTACAAGATAAGTGGCAAACCAGACACTTGAACACAGGCACAGCAGGAGAAATTAAATGATTCTAATATCACTAACATGACCAACCTGTTTATGAGGGGATAATCCAGATGCCGCCATGTAACAGCTACCAATGGTTTTGATTTTCTCAATGTCCATAAAGTAGGTCTCTTCTAACAGCTGCCTCAGAGAAAAAGCCAGGGTTTGTGCAAGTAAAAAAGACAAAGAATGACAGGAAAAGTCAAAGACAAAGTCAAATGAGAAGTCAAATCACAGAAAGTCCTTTTTCGGGCCAGGGAGCACTGGCGCCTACCCCTGGAGAGCACACTGAGCAGGTCTAAGGGCTATAAAGGCTGGGTAGGGGTCACCATTGACGTTTCAGTGTCACTCCCCTCTCTCAGGCACAGCCAATTGTGTCATGTAATGCATGACCAGTGTTGTAAATTTACTCTAAAAAGTACTCCATTAGAAATTAATTCTTTCAATATGTAATGGGGATTATTTTACTCATTACATCCTGGAAAAAGTAATCCCCATTACACATTATTTAAATGACTTCCTGTTAGAGCAGATAATTTATAAAACAGATCTTTGGTCGATCTTTCGAAGATATATAAGCCCTTCATCCATGGCAGAGTCTGTGGAATCAAAGTAACACACCGACACAGAGTCAGTGGGAAGTGAATCAACAATTGGTTTAATAATACAAAATCAGAGCTTATATACAAAAATGGACAGCCTTCAACAGGAAATCGTACCAAATATGATTATATGCAACAAGACTGGAAGAAAGGAAAGAAGAGAGCAAGGTAGTACCATGTCTTCAGTCTTCAGCAAGAAAACTAAAATGAGGTATTGTGTTCATTTCTGGCTGAGCTATTCCATATTTACCCTCAAATATGCTGCATTGTTTTTTATTTGTTAGACACAACATCAGATAAAGCAAGTAGAGTGTTGTTTTAAAACTCACTCCCTGTTCAGTTTATGTTTTGTCTCGTTCAGTCTGAGGTGACTCGGTAATCCAGTCTTACTGTGCCTGCCAGTCTGGAAGTTGTAGTTACAACTGGATAAGAGCTTTTAAAGTATAATAAAGTATATCCGTAATTTACCTAACACAGAATACCTAAACTCCATACAAAGATACAAAGATACAGTGGGGCATAAAAGTATTTAGTCAGCTACTGATTGTGCAAGTTCTCCTACTTAGAAAGATGAGAGAGGTCTGTAATTTTCATCATAGCTACACTTCAACTATGAGAGACAAAATAAGAAAAAAAATCCAGGAAATCACATTGTAGGATTTTTAAAGAATTTAATTGTAAATAATGGTGGAAGATAAGTATTTGGTCAATAACAAAAGTTCAACTCAATACTGTGTAACATAACCAATGGAATGGACGGCCTCTGGCAAGGCCCCACTGGAACAGACAACCTCAGCACAGGCACTGGAATGGATGACCTCGGCACAGGCCCCAGTGGAACGGAGGACCTCTGGGAAGGCCCCGCTAGAACAGAGGACCTCTGGGAAGGCCCCACTGGAACGGAGGACCTCTGGGAAGGCCCCACTGGAACGGAGGACCTCTGGGAAGGCCCCACTGGAACAGATACGGAACTAAGTGATGCGTCTAGCACAAATATGCCATTATACAACGCTAACGGCACCTCTACGGAACCAGGAGACGGAACGTGTGCGGAAACAGAGCCAGCAAACATGGATACAAAGCCAACATGTTCAGATACGAGACTAAAAGGTGCTACAAACTCAGGTACGAAAAGTAGTTGTGCATTCGATTCAGGTACGAGGCTGAGTAGTGCGATGGGTGCAGATACGGCGCCAAGTGGTGCTAACGACCCAAACACGGGACTGACGAACTCAGGCAAGAAACTGACACGCTTGGCTATGAAACCAGGTGGCGCTAACTGCTCAATCATGGAGCTAAGGGGCGCGGCATGTGAGGAAATGGAGTGAACGAATTCAGATACGGAGCTAGCATGCTCAGTTAAAAACACTAAAGGGCACGGCGCACTCGGATACGGAACTATATAATGCCAATGATTCAGGCAGGAAACCAACAAACTCAGGTATAGAACCTACATGCTCGGTTATAAAACTAAAGTACGCATCGTGCTCAGAAACGGAGCCAAGCGCCACTAAAGGTTCGGAAACTAGGTCAAGGAGCTCAGGTTTCGAGCTACGGGGCGCTACCAGCTCACTAACGGAGCTAACAGGCGTGGCGTGCCCAGACACGAGGCTAGTACTCTCAAGTACGAGGTTACAGGAAGATAGCAGCTTGGGTACTGTGCTACAGGGCACAAACGGCTCATCAACAAAGCTAACAGGTGCGGCGAGCATAGATACGGAGCTATCGTGCTCAAAAACGGAGCTAACAAGCTCAAGGATGGGGTTACCGGGCGCTAGCGGCTCGAGTACTGTGCTACGGGGCGCTAACTGCTCATCAACGGAGCTAACAGGTGCGGCGTGCACAGTTACGGGGCTAGCATACTCAAAAACGAAGCTAACGTGCTCAAAAACAGGGTAACATGGCGCTAGTGGCTCATCTACTGAGCTAAACAAAAAAAAAAAAAACTGGTGCTCTAGACGTTCTCGGCAAACAAAGTGGCACTCTGGACGTCCTCGACGAGCAAAGTGGCGCTCTGGACGTCCTCAATTCTGGTGCCAACCAGAATCCTCCGACAACCCATGAGTGGAGGCAGCAAACAAGGTGCGGCTGACGGGGGTTAGTTGGGCGAGGACCAAACATTGCCCCAAGTCTTTCCAAAAAATAATCGTAGGCCCCCGACTCGAACAGGGGTCATACCTTGACGGTCCAGGTCAGTGCCCGGCTGGTAAGCAGAAGCCCCACAAAAGCCAACCGACTACTCACTGTGGCAAAAAAAAAAAAACGGCCAGGGTCCCCATCAAACCTGTCCGGCTGGCGTGGGGGTCCTGCGGAGCTGGAGCCTACCGTCTGCATGCTTGGTGGCAGCATTCTTTTAGGATGCGGTGTAGTGAGGGCAGACGAAGATGCAGATTCCAGTAAAAATAAAAAGGTTTAGTTAAAGATAAGACACGCGATCAAAATACAACCACAACTAAGAGCAGACACAGCTAACCAAGAAAAACCAAAACCTGGCGTGGGAGCCGAACGAAAACAGACACGAAATAAACTAGGACTTGGCAGGGCAAGACAA
Source organism: Ancistrus triradiatus (assembly GCA_025084515.1). NCBI lineage: Eukaryota > Metazoa > Chordata > Actinopteri > Siluriformes > Loricariidae > Ancistrus > Ancistrus triradiatus. The sequence continues at coordinate 241,947 of JAJAGP010000964.1, read as the reverse complement.
GGCTGACCATAGCTTAGTGTACATAGCATAATAGAACATGACATGACATGACATGACATGACATGACATGACATGACATGACATGACATGACATGACATGACATGACATGACATGACATGACATGACATGACATGACAACAATGAGGGGAAACGCACCCAAACATCCGACAGATGCCGAGATAATGCTACCACAACGCAACTGGGAAAACGAGGAGCTTAAGTAGGAAGAATTCCAGCTGCATGCGATAGCAATTAATCCAACAAACCAATGAAAAGGTCCAACAACAAAACAAGGATCAGCTGTGAGTTAATCCGTGGCCATCTTAGTCCCGCAAGGGATTGTGGGCGATGTAGTCCCGCTCGCCCACAACCGCAAAAACAAAACAAAGACAAGGGGCAGGGCACAAATCCTGACAAGAATACTTTTTGGAGGAAGAAGAATGCTGAGTTGCATCCCAAGAACACCATACCTACTGTGAAGCATTTGGTTGGAAACATCATGGATTGGGGCTGTTTGTTTGCAAAGGGGACAGGACGACTGATCTGTGTTAAGGGAAGAATGAACAGGGCCATGTATTGTGAGAATTTAAGCCAAAACCTCCTTCCATCAGTGAGAGCATTGAAGATGGAACGTGGCTGGGTCTTCCAGCATGACAATGATCCCAAACACACCGCTCAGGCAACGAAGGAGTGGCTCTGTAAAAAGCATTTCAAGGTCCTGGAGTCTCCAGACCTCAACCCCACAGAAAATTTGTAGAGGGAGTTGAAAGTCCGTGTTGCCCCAAAACATCACTTCTCTGCTCTAGAGGAGATCTGCATGGAGGAATGGGCCAAAATACCAGCTACAATGTGTGCCAACCTGGTGAAGAAAATTCCTACAGTGTGATTTCCTGGATTTTTTTCTCATTTTGTCTCTCATAGTTGAAGTGTACCTATGATGAAAATTACAGACTCTTGTCTTTCTAAGTAGGAGAACTTGCACAATCAGTGGCTGACTAAATACTTTTTTGGCCCACTGTATCTCATTCGTATGGAGTTTTTCAGGTTTTTCCAATACAATTGCATAAATCTGGCCAGCAGAGCAGCGGGGCTCAGATTGGAGAATTTCAAAATGCTGAATCATTTTTCGAATTGATTGGTTCAAATGAAGAATTTCAACTGCAATGTGTTACATTACTTTGTTACAGGAATAAATTACTTTGATTACTGCAATTCATTACTTTTCACCGTGTTACCTCAACGCTGTGCATGATCTGGCAAGAAGACTGAGGTGGCACTTGAACTTGGGTCACTGGGGTGGTGAGCTAATGTATTTGACCACTCTGCCACCAGAACACCTGAATGTCTTTTTTTTTCAAATGAAATAAGCATGACCTCATGACCTCACCTCATCAAACTCGGCAATGATCTCGTTGAGAAGCCGGAGACATTCCACCCCTTCATGCCTGATCTCCTTCTGCTCGTAGTAGTCATTGAAGCCGGCGATGGAGGCAAACATGACCCCCACTTCGTCATATGACTGAGCATACAACTCCTGAGAGGTGTAAGAGATTATACATGTTATACATGTGATTGGGTGACGCGGCATAATCTGTCCTGAATAAAATGCATTTGTATGAAAAGTGCAACGTCAGTGTATTGACATTTAGCATACATATCTAGAGTGACTCATAGCTGATACAATCCATTCAATTGTGGGTTAAGGGCCTTTCTCAAGAACCCAACCATGTGGCAGTTTTAGCAATGTAGGAATGAACCCTGGACCATCTTGTCCATATCCCAGTACCTTAACCGCTATGCCATCACAAATTACAGACATTTGTGAATGAAAATGTACTATGGGGGCTACCTCACTGTATCACCAACAGTAAACGGTTCTTTTATTTTCTACAACAGCACCTACAACATCATCGTTCTTTGTTCCTGTGGAGAAAGTGCTGAGCGACATGTGCAGGCAGGAAATGTTGTGTAGCAGACACTCGTTGTGTTCCCTCATTAACGCAAATGTCTTCCACTTCTGCTGGGCCTGCAGACGCCACAGGAATCCAGGTTCTTGCGGTGGCCTCCCCACTGGCAGGGTTCAGTATAAGGGTGGTTAAGAAGTTTTTCAAGTAAATTATCATTCAGCTTTGTAGCCTGGAGTCAACCACTGGGTCATGTTCCCATCTTTTCTGTTCCGGGAAACACACACCCGGAACAAAGCACAGCCAGAAGTTTCGGTGCCAGGAATATATACCCATGAAGCTTAAAGCACCACGGAGGTCACAGATCAGGACTTTCATTGCCAGGAGATTGAAACACAACTTTGAAACGCAACGTGTCAGAGGTGGGTTAAACCACCAACCACAGTGGCCTCACAGGACGGGCACTGGGTTCCTCCTGGTGATGTTAGTTCTAGGGTTTTCCTGTCACTATGGTGTGTGTTTCCTCCTCACGATGTTTTCACCTCAAAAGAGGCTCCCAAGTATCCAAGCTCTTCAGAATGGGGACTGGGGTTGTGTGACTCACAGACCAGACCAGGGTGCCCCTATGTTTACAGAGCCTGATCACTATAGCTGACATCGTTAGTTTTCCTTACAGATTAACAGTGGTTATTTTGCGATCTGGTATACGACTTACGTTTCTGACTACGGCTTTCTGGTTTTTTGGATATCCCTTTGGCTTTGACGCTCGATTGTACGGATTTCCCGGTTTTGACCTCGGCTTGTTATTGACCACGTTTTTGCTTCTTGTTTGAATAAACCTGCATTTGATTCCACCTCTGTGTTCGAGCATTCCTGACAATATCATTCCTATCATTCCTAGTCAATATATCATTCCTAAAACAATGGTACTGTATATCTAATCTAATGGTGGCCTAATACTTTTGCACAGTACTATATATTATTACATGTATATATAAGTACTAACCAACAGAATGCCATTTAGTTTTCATTAGCTAGGTTGAGAAAAACTATCAAGAAGAACAGACACACTAGCACACAACATAACGTTTAGGGAGTTTTTCCTTGCCGCTGTCACCCTGCGCTTGCTCAGTTTGGTCTTTGGGCTTAGATAATAGAAGATAATAGCAAAATTGCAAAGCTGCTTTGAAACATTTCTCCATTGTCTATAAAAATAAATCCGACTTTGACTGTTGTGATTGTGAGCTATATGTCAGTGTTCTTAACTTGCTTTCACACTCACCTGTCGGCCGTTGTAGAACACAGCAATCACAAACATAGCCATTAACACAACCGAGACACCCTTTCTCCTCAGGTACTGAGATCTACGGGACACAAGCAAGGCTCCCACATTAAACTCATGCGGGAAATGTGACAAGTCGTGTTATTGGCTTTCTCTCTTACCTGAGTATTTGCTCCTGCTCTTGTTGATCGGTGGAAAGTGTGTGGAAGGCCACTTCGACAAAGTAAGCATAGACAGTGGCCACCACTAACAGAACAGTCAGCTTCAGTATTGAGCTCAGTCTCGTGAACACTGCACAGGTGACCATCGAGACTACCCCACTCAGGAGGAAAAACTGCAGTGGACACCAGGGATGGCATGATAAAGGTTAGGTTATGAATTGATATGAAGTACTTCAATAGTTTAGTATATTACTTATAATGAGAAGATCTCACCTCAGGGTAAGTGCAGACGGTTCGAAGTCTCTGACTGGTTTCCTCCATGCTGCTCTTAGTGCTGGCTGCATCTTCTTTATCCACAAAGTTACACCAGACCTAGATCATCATAACCAGTGTTAAATGAATAGCAAGCTTAGTAATTGTAAGAGTCTCTTATCCAGAACAACTTAGTTAATACAATCATATAATGTACAACCCAAACAGTGGAGGCTTTGTTCATGGGCAGTGGCAGCTAAGCAGTGCTGGGTCTTGAATACTCAATCTTATAGCCAATCAACAGGCCAAAAGCTCGGCCACTGAACCACCACTTCTCCCAGAGAAAGTTAGTGATTTGTACTAGGTTTGGGTGACCTTAAAGATTTCTATTACATTAACATTTACAGCATTTAGAAGATGCTCTTATCCAGAGCGACTTACAATTGGTACAGTCTTACAATCCAAGCAATTGTGGGTTAAGGGTCTTGCTCAAGGACCCAACAGTGGCAGCTTGGCATTTGAACCCTGGACGTTCTGGTTCAGAGTCCAGTATCTTAACCACTAGGCTACCACTAGGCTACCACACCATGGAATAGTGGTGTGCTCACCATGGCACATCACTCTGCCATGGTGTGCCATGGTGGGCACCAGTATCAATTTCCATCTGTGTCAGCAGGTTGAGAAGGTTAACCCAGTCTTCAGTATCCCTGGACAGAGATTCCAGCATCTCCTGGGGAATACCTAGATGTTGCCTAGCCAACTCAGAGATTCACTACTGTGCAAAAGTCTTAGACCACCATTAGATTATATATATAATTGTTTTAGTAATGGTATAATGACCATATATTGCTCAGGAGAAAAAAAACAGAGAGACGGGGGATTTCTCTTTCCATTTGATCTTGCTGTTGTCTAGGGAAAACCACAGATATTAAAGGAGACCTCCTTTGTGATTTTCCCCTGTGACCCTGGCCAGGATAAGTAAGGTCAAAATGTGAAAAAAGCAGTTACCTTGGGTGCAACCACTTACTGCTTGCAGTGCTGTCAGGTCATATAATTACCTAGATTTAGTCAAGCCAATTACCTTCAATTAGCCGAGTTACCAAGAGAAGCTCTGATTGGAGATTTGGTGTACATGTAGTGTGTGCAGGGGGCTGCCTATTCAGCAAAAACCAGGGCAGATGACTTTATTTTAAATATCGCATTATATATATTTTACATATTTGTCTCACAAACTGTCTTTAAGCTCGTAATATTTATTATATGTGCACAAACTGAGGACTTGTTTTCAGCCTCCGAGTACCATAAGTCTCAGTCTAGGGTAAAGAATACTTATAGATTATTTCAGTCCTTGCATGACACATTCAACTGTTCTGCACATTTTGTAAATCGCTCTGGATAAGAGCATATGCCAAATGGCGAAATGTAAATGTAAAGATTAAGGACATTTGTTTGCACAAGGCTTTTGCTTTCTCTGAGATGGTCTGAGTTTGTCAAAATACAATTTGCACATGGTAAATACAATTAAAATAACACACTTACTGAAGAAAACAATATATAAAATTGCTTAAAAATACAGTATATTTAATAAGTGTATGTTTGATTTAGGCTAAATATTTAGCTGTGTCAAAGAGAAATGGGGTCAAAATGAAAAGAAAAAAAAAAATACAAATGGAACCCAAGAGAAAAGGAAAAATTCTAATGTTAAAAAAGCTAAAGCTAAGTTAATTTTTGCCAGGAAAGATTTGCAATTAATTACTTTATTCTTTTAGTCTGTGTGTGTTCGAGCTGGGGGGTGAATAGGGGCGGCTTTTCTTAGATACTTGGGAAAAAGGTTGGGAACCACTGATTTAGAGGACTGTAGCACACAGAGAATGAACATAAGTGTCAGGAACTCACAATGAAGAAGTGGAGAGGATAAAACGAGGAAAGAACCAATGCGACGCTTTTCCAAAGTACAGCTCACAAAGCTCAACGGCTCAAACACACTAAAGGTTCAGCTGAATAGCAGGTGATATACACACTGCCAACACGAACCAATGCTGTGCACTGATAGATCAAACAGGCAGGCATAAATACGTTCCTCAGCTGTCAGCACTCTGGCAAGGCAGAGCTCCCTCAAAGCTCTTCGTGGTGGAACACGTAACATTTTTCTGAATTTTAATGACCCATTCCCAGTTTTAAAAACGTTCTAAATGCTCTTCAGGGGTTATCTTTTTGCAGTAATAAATCTGCACTGGAACTCCTGGTAAGTGGTGCAGGGTCTTACCATGTCAGCAGAAGCCATACCAAAGTTGATGCCAATGGCAATTATGGTGAGCAGGCAGCGTACGCTGTTGTTCTCGTGAATATAGCAGCAGAGTTGCTGAAGGGCAGAAGGTGAGTGTTTAAACTCCTCAGCAAGAGCCATGACCAGCAGCAGTAGATATCCCAGCAGCCCCAAACTGAACTGCACCATGATGGGGTATAACCTGCAGAGATAGAGCAGAACCAGTAAACCAAGACAAAATATGATGTATCAAATAAACTGAATGCTGGGTAATGAGCAGGTCTGTTTGCCTGGGTGCAGGGCCGAGCGCCTGGGCTGCCATCAGGAAGAGCAGCATGATGAAAGAGCAAACCAGGTTGGTCTTAAACGTTTCATCCCTCATCTGTGAGAACTGAAAAACGAAAACACAGGAGTCAGGAGAGTAGTAATATGATGTTATTTACACCAGGGCTATTCAGCAATACCATAAAATACCATGAGAAAGAACAGGAACACAAGGCATTCCATACATTTTCTAACAGTAAGCATTAGAGGGCCAAGTCAAAGATAAGTCCAACTTCTCCTTTATTGTTAAATAGTGATGTAGCACTTCAGTGTTCAGTGTCTCAAACTCATAAACTAAGTCTCTAACGCATTTGGACTCAGTCTTGTCTCGGTCTCTGGATAATGTGGTCTCGAAAATTGTTGTCGAGACCAGCCGAGTCCAATGCATCTGTCTGAGGTAATCCATTCAAACAGAATCAATCAGTTCTTCACTACATGTCTACATAAAACCTTCACTCAGATTCTCACTCAGGGAAAAACAAGTTCCTGCTCTATTCATTCAGTATCCAATCAATGAACATGTTTTTTTTAATAGTCTGACCTTAAGACTTCAAGTGTGCATTTTCACCTGCTCCCTTTACATTACCATGCCCACAACATCTGGAATTATTGTTATTATGTTTTCACATCGATAAGTAGGAATAGGTGTAGAATGGATGTTGTTGCTATATTCACTTGACGTTATGTGGTAACTTCTGATTAAGTTCTACAAAAGAAGGGAAACCGAATCATCACCCTCATTTGCTTCCGAAAGTTACATTGCCAAACTTAATTTGGTCTCGTTTCGTCTCTGAACGGACAAATATTCATTATTTTTGCTCTCCAATTTGGTCCTGGCCAATTCTCCTGTCACCCAACATTCTCTACACTGAAGGACAAAAGCCTTAGGCCGGTGAGTACCTCAGTATAAGTCAATTCTATCTGAGGATGAGTCCACATGGAGGAACAAGCTACGTTCCCTGTGTCCATTTGCCATTTTGCCCACATCCTTATCTCGATTGGTCACCAGTGGCTACTGTTGCACTAGCCAGAAGGTAACCCCTTATCTGGCTAACTGTATCTGTGCAGGATCCAGCTAGGGTTGGAGGCACCACCAATCTAGCAAAATTGGTATTCCATAGTGGCCTTGGACCATCACACAAATAACTTATTTCTCACATTATTTCCTGGTCATGGTTGTGGGAAAGTCTGAAGCCTATCATGAAGCAAGAAATATGAACTAAATATTATGATACTGATGGCAGCCAATCTTCTAAAGAATCTTCATGTTCTAGTAAACATTTCTGATGTAGCCTTCGCAACGTATGCATAGCCAGTAGTATACACATCAAACATGAAATAGATTAAAGGCTTCATAATTGTTTAGTGTTAAAATCGGCTCTGTTGGGAACGTTTGTAACAGTGACACTTTGCATTTAGCTTTTTTCGAGGCAAGGCAAGCAGGGAATTCATAACATATCTTTTCTAAACATAATATATGATGGTACAGCTTTTTAAAAAACAGTATTATTACACCATCGACCCTCCATAAGTTGCATGAATACATTACCCCTGTGGTTTTACTGATTCGCTCATTACTGAGTGACCATGTAGATCAAATAATTATAACTGAATAGATGTAAACCATCTAATAGCTGCAAACCAATCAAAGAGCCTGTAAAGATCTAACCAAGGGCCTGTTTACAAAATAGTCCTCATTTGGACCTCACACGGGCCTCAGGTTCAGGCCTTGCTCCTGTACCTTCTCCTCAATGTGTTCATCCTTGAAGACCAGCGTGGCTGGAGTGATGTGCTCCTGTCGCATGCGCTCACTGCTGCGCAGGTCGATGGCCTGCTCGATCCTTTTATTAATTTCCTTAGCGCTAGAGTAGCGATGTTTCGAATTGGGCAGATGTGCTAGAGAGCCGTTGGTGAACGAGGCCAAGATCTGTGAGAGTGAGAGGTCATAGCAACATTATACCAGTTTAAAAAACTGATCTTCAGTAATTCAAATCTGTAATGAGATCTACCTTTTTCTGTTGTACCATTAATATTCTTACACAGTTCATGTCAAATGGGAGTTCTGTGCTGCAGGTGCGAATGGTCATGCGGATTTTGGAATGCTCTGGATCCACCGTGCTCTGTTCCTCCTCCTTGTGGCAGATCAGAAAAGTGTCGATGTTGTGCTTGCTCAGGAACTCGTTGCGTTCATAGCCGTGCCCGTCCTCGGTTTCGTAGCAGCCCTGAAGGCAGTCCAGAGTGGCCCGTGAGATGTGGATCCGCCTGAATCAGAAATTCGTTTAGATGCTGAGATAAATTACATACTGGGATGAGTAGGGGTGTAACTATACAAAAATGTCACAATGTGGATCATAGAGACTGACACTGAGAGAGCATCTAATGCAATTGCATATTCTGAACAACAGAGGGCACAATCATAAGTCATGCTCCTTCTGGTTTAAAATTTCAGACAAGAAAAGGACACATTATTTTGAAATGTGGTTCTCCTGAAATAAAAAGGAATATTTTCAGTTGTAAGATCGGGCACCTTAGAAGTTTTTTTATTTTGGTAACTGCTATGTAAAGCATCCTTGGGCTTGTGACAGACCCTACATAAATTAAACTTATTCTTATCAAGGAGAACACAGAACCCAGGCATAAGCGTCCATCCATAAGAACCCAGTCCATCACTGGGCCGGCAGGGGTCCCTTCTGTAGGACCGCTCAATGATCACTTGTGCCCGGTCATTCATGCCTGCAGTATATCTGACCAAAATGCACTGCGGCCCAGAGTGGAACCCTGGTCACAATGTCACTGTAGTGAAGTTCTAACAATAATCCCAGAGGTTTTGGTGTGAAATGGACCTCGGACTCACCCAGGGATTCCTCCTGCTTCTAGCATGTTGGCTACGCCTACATCCCAAGACCACACGTCAAACTGCCACTTCTGCAGGCCTAAAACGCCACAGAGAACTGAGCCAGAGTGGATTCCGATCCTCATGTCCATGTCATGGTTCAGCTGCTTTCTCACGTATCTAAGATGCATCAGACAGTTTGGGATGTTATAAGGCATGATCACCTAACCATAACCAATTAGTTCTCAGTTGCAGTTGTGTACCGAATGGTGCTGATCATGGCCAGGCCCATCTCCACACAGCATCGGGCATGAGCTCTCTGTGGCTCTGGAACTCCAGACACACAGTAGTAACAGTCACCCAAGATCTTTATCCTCATGCAGTGGTGTTCCTATACGCACACACAATGTACACACACATTATTAACTCCGGAGGGCTGAAAGCATTGGAAATGAGGTTAATGGTGCTGTGCCGTAGCCTTTACCTCAGCCAGGCGATCGAAGCGGCAAAAGAGCTCATTGAGGGTGCGGACCAAATCCTGGGCCGACATTGTCATGGACAACAGTGTGAATCCCTTGATGTCAGCAAAGAGAATGCTGGGAGAAGCGGAGAATTCGAGATTAGGCCTGAAAAATGCTAGACAGCACAGTTTACTTACATCCACAAGTACTCATATCTTAATTCTCTCAATTGTCATAGAAAGTAGAAATCTGTCTTATATACATATAATTCATGTCTGAATGACAGAAAACAAGTGTAGTACAAGCAAAGTTCTGCGATACCTGCTGACAGAACAGAGAATTGCAGTCTTGAAGGCGGAAAACAACAACGCCCTTGAATTTTTGTTATCGTTAAGCATTCAAATTTTTTTTAATATTACAAAGATAAGCAATAGCTTATTAATAGCTTCATCTTACAAATTTAAATCTTTTTCAAAACTAATAGATTTTATAAACTAATTATAGCTTTCATTCAGCAGTGTTTTACATATTATAACTGGCTGCTTTTTAGGGGCTAGGTTACGTGTGTATGCCACAAATACCACATATACAAGTAACAGCATGACCCTAATAGTTAGCCTAATAGTCGTTTAATTCTTCATTCATTTTATTTTCAGTCCTTTTTTCCCTTTCATCTTCATCATCTTATTTTGGTGAACTCAGCCAAAGCTCTGGGATTATGCAAATGACTTTAACCTCTTAGTCCAGTGGATCATTTCAGGCAGTGAGGGTGAAGGCATTAGATACCTGACGTCAGTGTACTGATGAATGTAGATCTTGTGGAACTGCTGAGGCAGCAGCTCATCATCCATAGAGGCCATATCAGCAATCATCTCCAACGCAACAAAACGAGGCAGTATGGACAGCACCAGACGCTCCTATCATAGGGAATACACATTGACACACTGAGTTTATCCTTCAGTGGAGAGGGACCACCAAAGAACCACCACTGTCCAGATATCATTTGGCAGAAGACCTTTCCCATCACAGTGCTGACTGTATCCAGCGGTACATTTTTTTACAATTAGCAGACTCTTATCCAAAGTGACTTACAACTGATACCATCTAAAAGTTACAATCCAAGCAAGTACAGGGCTTGCTCACCTATACTGTTTGTATACAGTTAGAGGTCTGTCTTTATCCATGCTTATTAGTGTGATTGCCTATATATTGTTATCCGATTCTGAACATTCCGAAATTTTCGACGGGTATCAACTGCCACAATTTTCGAGATATCGACCCCGTTCCGTTGCCATTGCATCCGGTCTGGTCGGGAATGGTGTGCTTGTATAGGGCTTTCCGGCCGGACTTTGGACTTTGGGGGGCCCCAGTAAAGGGCCCCTGTAAAGTCCCAAATTTTCCCATAGGAAATGAATGGGCCCAAAGTTAACGAATCATAACTCAGTCAGTTTCCGACCTACGGCTACAAAATTCGGCAGGCTTGGTCCCAGGTGCAATCTGAGGTGACATGTGTTGCCCATGGGGCCCCTGTGGACCCCGACTGGGCACTGGGGCCCCTGGCGGGCCAATGACCGTAACTCAGTCAGTTTCCGACCTACGGCCACAAAATTCGGCAGGCTTGGTCCCGGGTGCAATCTGAGGTGATGTATGATACCCATGGGTTCCTTGTGGACCCCGACTGGGCACTGGGGCCCCTGGCGGGCCAATGACCGTCACTCAGACAGTTTCCGACCTACAGCCACGAAATTCGGCAGGCTTGGTCCCAGGTGCAATCTGAGGTGACATGTGTTGCCCATGGGGCCCCTGTGGACCCCGACTGGGCACTGGGGCCCCTGGCGGGCCAATGACTGTAACTCAGTCAGTTTTCGACCTATTGCCACGAAATTCGGCAAGCTTGGTCCCAGGTGCAATCTGAGGTGACGTATGATACCCATGGGGCCCTTGTGAACCCCGGCTAGGCACTGGGTCCCCTGGCGGGCCAATGACCGTAACTCAGTCAGTTTTCGACCTATTGCCACAAAATTCGGCAGGCTTGATCACGGGTGCAATCTGAGGTGACATGTGATGCCCATGGGGTCCATGAGGACCCCGGCTGCGAACTGGGGCCTTTGGTGGTGTGATGCCCTTTAGGCCCATGAGGTACACTAAGGGTCAGCCATTGCAGAGTGGCAATCACACTCGCATTTTCTTCAGGAAATGCACCTCTCTAGTTACTTTTGTCATCCTCCAGCTCTTCATACGTTTCTGACCACATGATCCTGTTTGCCTGGGTATGTTTGGTCTGTAGATGTTTTTCATGTCAGCAGTGGTATGGAGGTGAAACTAGCAATGGTGCTGCAACTAATACATGCCAGCACCACACGTAATACCATGTAATGCTGTTCTGTTTTATTAGTATTCGCTTTCTATCAAGCTTACTTTAAAGGGAGGTTAGTGTTTTAGAGAAGAAGTGATTTATGGGCTGACTTGTACAAAATACAAATACATGTCCCTATGTATTGACTGGCCTACTTCAGGAACACCAGTTTAAAATTCACCCAATAATACTTTCTTGCCTGTCTCTTGTTCTCCATCTCCAGTTTCATGTGGCCCTCGATACAACGTCGTGTCTCAAGGAAGGCCTGTCTCTGAGCCCGGTCTGTTAGGTAATGGATGAAAAGACCTGCTGTGTTCATACTCAGGTACAGCAAGGTCTTTGCAAGAATCTGGGGAAGAAAAATATACAACACCAAAGGATTGACTAACTTCATACATACAGAAAACTGGAGAAATGTGGATTTTTTGGTAAACAATATAGAAATGTATGTGGATAATCACAGCTATACACATTTCCATCAATGCAACTCACTATCCAATCATGTTTTCATTTCCCCAACCCTCCATCACCTTTGTCAGAAGTCCCACTTCGTAGAAGTGGCGTACAGTCTCCACTACAAGGTGCAACATGGAGGTGATTGATCCAGCTCCCATGGCCCAAAACAGCGGTAATGGGAGGAGTGTGTATGTGGCAAACAGGGTAAACAGTACGTACCAGGACGGGTCGATTTCCAGCCCGTACCCGAGTCCGATTAAAACCTGTGTAGTCTGAGAAAGCCAGCTGGCCATGCCGGCATAATGCAGCCACTCTGGTGAATGTGAACGTTTGCATGTGAGCACAAGCACACAAAGCACTAGTGCAAGGGCCATGAAGAAGCCAGTAAGCCAGGCTTGCAGTGGGTCCGTACCCTCTGGGGCGAAAGCAAGGTACAGGACCAGTAGATGGAGCTTGGCTGCAGCGTCTATAACGTTCGTGAACACTAATGAGGTGCGTCTGGTGTGAGACGAGTGCCGCTGGTAGAGCTTCTCCAGGTCACGAGATTTGAAAGTGTGTCTCAGTGTTGGCATATAGATCCCGTGGATGGTACGTCCCCAGCGGACGAAGAAATCAGCGTCGCTGGCGTACTCTGCTGATAAACTAGCCTGGATGCTTGCAGAGGAGTTCTGCTCGCTGAAGAAGGCCGGATGAACACGCGCCACAGAGGAACGCCGTTTGGTGATCCCGCGGGACGCCTTGCTGCGGATCTGTTGGTTGATTTCATCTATGTAATCATCCGTTACAAAAATCTTGCGTGCCGGCTCGACGCCACACTGTTCCTTTAGCTTCTGCTGGCCGGAAATGTGCTTGACGGCGTTCTGCCACATCAGCTGCTTGCGCCGCAGGCCCGGGGACAGGGCTGGGGCCACGTGGGTTGGGACCTGCATCTTCTCAAAGTCAGGGGACTCGTTAAAGCAGTTCCCACTAACCATCGTGAGAGGTTTAACAAACTGGGTTCAGAAGGGACACGACTGTAAAAGACAAGAAAGACTGGTTGTTGTTGGTGAAGAGCTTCAGAACTGATACTGATAAATTTACGTCACTAAGGTAGACTATGTAGAATGTAAAGTAGTGTTTACATGCTTATGACAATCTCTACAACTTTACAATACAGGTATGCGGTTTTCCTGGGACAGCTCCATATTTCAGTCCATATTTTTAAAGAATGTACATTTATCCTGCATGTCAAAGAAAATGACACATTTACAGTAGTGCTTGAAAGTTTGTGGACCCTTTAGAATTTTCTATATTTCTGCATAAATATGACCTAAAACATCATCAGATTTTCACACAAGTCCTAAAAGTGGATAAAGAGAACCCAGTTAAACAAATGAGACAATAATATTATACTCGGTCATTTATTCACTGAGGAAAATGATCCAATATTATGTATTAGTGAGTGACAAAAGTTTGTGAACCTCTAGGATTAGCAGTTAATTTGAAGGTGAAATTAGTCAGGTGTTTTCAATCAATGGGATGCCAATCAGGTGTGGGGGGCACCATGTTTTATTTAAAGAACAGGGATCTATCAAAGTCTGCTCTTCACAACACATCTGTGGAAGTGTATCATGGCACGAACAAAGGAGATTTCTGAGGACCTCAGAAAAAGAGTTGTTGATGCTCATCAGGCTGTAAAAGGTTACAAAACCATCTCTAAAGAGTTTGGACTGAACCAATCCACAGTCAGACAGATTGTGTACAAATGGAGGAAATTCAAGACCATTGTTACCCTCCCCAGGAGTGGTCGACCAGCAAAGATCACTCCAACATTAAGGCGTGTAATAGTTGGCGAGGTCACAAAGGACCCCAGGGTAACTTCTAAGCAACTGAAGCCCTCTCTCACATTGGCTAATGTTAATGTTCATGAGTCCACCATCAGAAGAACACTGAAACACAATGGTGTGCATGGCAGAGTTGCAAGGAGAAAGCCACTGCCTCTCCAAAAAGAAACATTGCTGCTCGTCTGCAGTTTTGCTAAAGATCAATGGACGAGCCAGAAGGCTATTGGAAGAATGTTTTGTGGATGGTGAGACCAAAATAGAACTGTTTGGTTTAAAAGAAAAGCGTTATGTTTGGAGAAAGGAAAACACTGCATTCCAGCATAAGAACCTTATCCCATCTGTGAAACATGGTGGTGGTAGTATCATGGTTCGGGCCTGTTTTGCTGCATCTGGGCCAGGACGGCTTGCCATCATTGATGGAACAATGAATTCTGAATGATATCAGAGAATTCTGAAGGAAAATGTCAGGACATCTGTCCATGAACTGAATCTCAAGAGAAGGTGGGTCATGCAGCAAGACAACGCCCCTAAGCACACAAGCCGTTCCACCAAAGAATGGTTACAGAAGAATAAAGTTACTCAAGTACGTTTAATGACCAGTTTCTAACATAAAGACTGCGTCCGAAACGCGTGTAGTAACACAAGACCGTGTAGTTCTGTGCATATTGCGAACTGAAAGAGAATATTGCTTTAGCGGTCGAGCAGTGCGTACTGGATCTAATCTAGTACTTACAGTTCAAGATATTTCAAATGAAAAAGCACAGACAAGCCAAAGTAAGTGTGCAGTGTGTATATAGCGTAACCGTGCTATGCAAAGTTTTGGCATACATGCGGTTAGGGCTGTTGCCTCACAGCTCCAGAAACCCGAGTTCAAATACTGGCCCGGCAACCATCTGAGTGGAGTTTGCATGTTTTCCCTGGGACTGCAAGGGTTACCTTTGGTCCGGTTTCCTCATTCATTCTTGTGTTAGGTTCATTGGCATCTAAAGTGTCCAAGGGTGTGTGAGTGTGTGCAAATGCTCTGCGTTGGACTGTCCAGGGGTAGTTCTCATGACCTCGACTTGGATTAACTGGGTATGGAAAACCAGTGAGAAGGTGAAAAGACAGCACAATTCCAAAAATCATATATTCTCTTGCATGTATTAGTCAATGAGATGCACTTAAAATGAAACGGAAAAAGAGGAAGATGAGCTGAACCTTTCTGAGGACACAACAGAGCCACTGCTGATGTCATTAGGTGCTCTGAGTGATGCTGGCCAGATTTAGAACTGGAGCTCATTAACACAGATGTGCCTGAGATATCTAAAACAAATCTCTGGCACATATTGGCTTTCCCAGGTCACGTGGTGCCTAGTCCACCAACTCAAGGCACAAGAGTTAACTAAGTTTGCCTCAAGCAAAGATTATAGTGATGACTCCATAGTAAACGTCACAACTAAAAATGCAAACATTTTCAGCAATATAGAGCAATTTGTGGCTAATGTGTGACAGAGTGATATGAAGGGACATTTTTTAACCACTAGAGAAAGTTTCTCCAGTCATGTGCAGCTCCAGTTGTTGATGTAAGCACTTTATATCTCTGCCACTAATGTTGATTGACATTACTGGCAAACACATAACACAAAACATTACAATAAAAGCATCATGTTTAAATTGAAAATCTTGATATTTGGATATTCGTTGCATGCCTGATGCAGAGTTAAAGCTATTACTTTAGAAAGTGTATGCCACAAAACCAAACTCTTCTCACTGGGTAGTGCACTAGGGACACAGGGAGGCTACGTTCTTTACACAAACCTGTGCCATGTAAAATATTCAGCCAGACAATTGAGGAACACCCTATAGCACACTTGCGGGTTGCAGGAAATGGGTAGTAGGGTAGGGTGGTTTTTGGGAGATGTGAGGACATGTTCTTGGCTCCAAAAAAAAAGAACACAAAACATAGCATATACCTCCATATGACAAATACTGTACATCCATATGACAAATACTGTAATCATACAATGTTTTTAGGTACTGTCCTGCCTTTTCAATGTGAAATGCTACATTATAAGTAAAGTTTGTTAAATGTTTAGTCGTATGCTCTACAGTTAAATATATTAGCTGCTATTGCAGTTTAAAACAATTGTTATACCTCTCTTTTTTGAAAATGCTAAACTTTGCTACAAGAAAATAACCTTATCATGCTGGTATTGTTTGCTGGACTGCAAGGGAGAGATTTATGACTGAATCTAGAGGAGATGGGAAAAAGAATGTGAAACTAGATGAAGAACTGTACCCAAAATGGCCAAACTGGCCGAAAATGAGATGCTTAAAATGGTGTCATCACTGCAAATGCTTCAAATGTAATGGAATAAACCAATAAACAATGGCTGAGACTGATCACAAACTCAATAAATTGTTATTTTTCTGCCTATGGTCCCTATTCCCCTATGGTCCCCCGTTCCCTTCATGCAGTTTTCTTTCTTCACATTTGAACTTAACTATCTCTTTCTCGTTCATTTTCTTTCTTCCCTCAGCTCTCCTGCTTTCAGCTTTAATTAATTAATCCTTTCACTCTCAGCTGTTTAAATTGTTAATGCTCTCTGTCTCTCCTGTCTCTCTCGCCTCTCGCACTCCTGGAACTATCCTTGGTTCATCTTTAATTTGTCTTTTACATGGCAGTGAACACACACTCTGAGGCTGAGCAGAGTAGGTTCCTCCAGTCATAGCAAACCAGCTTGTACTTTACCTGCTAAGAGATAGGGTGCATTCCCATTTTCAGGGGCTGCATCTTTCGAAGGACGCGGCCTACACGGTCTAGGAAAGCCGTGTCCTTCGAAGGCTGCGTTAGACCGCGGCGAAGCCGAACCGAAATGAGACGGTTTTTTGCTCTATGGCAAGATTTTTCAGTTTTGCCTCACCAGCAACACAATGCACTTGATCCATTGGATCCTTCGATAATATGGAAAAGTAGGGCGCATTTCTCGGCCGCATGTGAAGGAGGCTTTGAAATGGGGCCGGCCTAGGTGCGCTGATATGACGCAATCGGTCCTTCAAATGCAGCCTCTGAAAGTGGGCAGCCCCAGAAATGGGACGTAGCTGCTTCAGTGTGCAGTGCAGGCTTGAACTGTGTGCTAAGACCTCTTCTACTGAATAAGCACACAGTGACCATGTGCACTTTCTTCCTGCCCCTTACAGATGCCTTAATTAAAAAGCCATTAGATACCGTCTAATTGTCACATTGGGCATCCCTGGGTCTGCTCGCACTACCACAGATCCAGCCCCCTTAGATCTGAGTAACTTGAGTAAGGATGATGGAAGATTTTTGGCTAAGCGGACCACAGACACAAAGCAGTGGGTGTAGGCTTGTACAACAATTTGGCACTACAATTTAGTAAATATTAGGTGCCACTATAAATCTGTAGTTTAAAACATATGTTTTGAAACTACAGAGTGTCAAGGCCACAGCCGCTAAAGACCCTTTTCACATCGTGTCTAAACACTCCCCTGACCCAATTCCCTTGTTCCACTTTTGCTTTCTTAACATCCATTCTTCGTAATGTGTCACGGAGATTTCCGCTGTGTCTTTTTTTTTCACATCGTCAACTCCGTCAACAAAAAAGAAACAAGAACTTGAGCAAGATTAGTGCAGGAAGCTATAACTTTGTGTTTTTTGTGGCATGAACACAGATTAGCATGCACTCAGATAAAACAAAAAAAACTGTTCCATCCAGTCACTGTGAGGTGTATCTCCCATCATCATCTCTCCAGCCTTTTCAGTTAGGTTCCATGTTTCCACCAGATCTTTTTTTTTAATATCCATGTGTTGCTTGTCGTATAAGCTCTTGTGCTCTGCTCCTAGCAGGATGAGCTGTTCTCTACAGCCCCTACAACCGAGCTCTGATTGGTCAGTCTATTTTTAATGCATCCAACAACAAGCAGGAAATTAGAACAGGGCTCTGATAAAAAAAAAATGTACGCAGCGTTTGCAGTACACAGTTTCGGACTCTGGTGGGAAGAACGGCGTAATATACACGTGTTATTTTGCCAAATTTGTAAAAAAATCAGACTCGGTGTTGAAAAGGCCTTAATGCTTGCTAATCTAGATACATTTGTTACGCGAAATTCTGTACCGATGCTATATAATGCTCTCGCTGAGCCCTTTATTAGAACCATGATTAAATGTAGGGCCACCTTTGAGATGCCTTGGAAGACAGGGGTTTATTGGTCAGTCTATTGCTGGTTGCTGTTTGTTAATCGAGCACCTACAGCAGGTAGGCTAAAGGGTTGGGTTTGGTTGTAGTTAGTGTTTAGACTAGATGGTTTTTTGTAGTGTGTGTTTTTGTGTGTGTTGTTGTGTGTGTGTGTGTGTGGTACATGAACCAACGTGCATGGCAACAAGCCATCCAGTTATTGCACTTACTACAGCCTAGGTAAAAACACACTATACAAGAAATAAACAAAAAATGAACACCCGTTGGATCTTTCTTGTCTTGAGTTTAATCTCTTCCAGTGCTAATCTCTTCCTTCAGAGGATTGTACGAACAGCTGAACTCATCATAGGTGTTTCCCAACTCCACGTTTCAAGGACGTTCGTTTTCCACAACAGGACGTTTTCCAAGCCCACAGCATCGGGATGATCGTTCTTGCCTTCTCTCCCCAACAAACTATTGGCCCCCTGGTGCCGGCTTGAAGATGCAACAGTTTCTAGTCCCTTTTGCAGTCAGACCTCTGAACTCCACTTCACCCTTCGACACGGATCACCCTTGACTCTACCCCTGATTACCACTAACCTCTGATCTGATCTTACAAAGACTCAAACCCATGGTCACTGCGATGCGTTACCCTTTAATTTACAAATGCACTGCACCTCATTTACATTGCAATTCTATCCAAATACCTACAGTACTGCCTCAACACACAACCATTGTTCACTGCCCTGTGCGTTGACTTTGCTCTATGTCTAGTACAGTGGTCCCCCAACCTTTTTTTCCTTGTAGGGACCCCCCCTACGAGTATCTAGTAAAGCTGTGCCCCCCCCAGCCCACATTAAAAAAGACCAAGAATAAACTGATTCATTGCAAATCTTTATAGGCAAAAAATTCACATACATTAATAGCTTTTTTCCGCCTTTCTCTTGGGTTCCTTTTTATGGCTTTCCCCCCCCTTTTTTCATTTTGGTTCCTTTTCGCTTTTCAAAAACAGCTAAACATTGACCTAAAAATCAAACATAAGCTTGGAATTTTCTTCTAACGTGCCAACAGAGTATACCTATTTAGCACACGTCCTTACAAAAGAATAATAATGATTCAAAAGGAGTAGTATATGATTTAAATACAACGTAGCCCTAACTCTTTTTGAATGAAAATGTATTTTTCAGTCATTTTAAATACATCTTTTAATTATGCATGTTAATTTATGTAATTTTATATGACATCTCAGAGCACCTCCAGAGCAGATACATCCTCACACACCCCCTGTGAAGTTTGGCAGTCATGGGTTAGTCACATGTAGGCAATGCCTACTGTTTTATAATGTACAATATGTTATAAGTATTTTGTAGGTCTTGTCATACTGAGAACCATCTTTTTCTCTCTCTCGTATATTGTAAAATTTGTATATGGCTTCCTTTTCCTTTTTATCACTGCCAGCTTTGGATTTCTTATTTGTGCTCAATATGCAACTCTTTGGTAATGCCGCTCTGCATATCTGTTCTTCCTGTGATATATCAATAAAACTAATCTAAATGGACTTATCTTTAAATAAGCAACCCTTAACGCATGCAAAAGATACAGCTGAATGCATATATGACATTTTGTTTCTTTCTTCTATGCTGTAAAGATGAAAAAAAGAAAAATCACTCACCATCATGCCTTGTATTTTTTCTTTGGTCACCTGTGAATCACTTGTCCATTTTATAAGGGATTAATTGACAATACATCCTACCTCCTACATGTTGTATTATAATCCACATTTCACTCCTACTGCAGGTTAAAGCTGGTGCAGAAAGAATGATCTAAAAATGTCAGGGAAGCACTCACAAAACAAATCATGAGCAAGCGAAGCAGAAGAATTTATAAATTGATTGTTGGGAGTAGAGAAGACAAAAGCAAGTAGGCAGACCAGAGACAAATAGGATTACATACGCAACGCCATGGCCTTCTGTTTTCAGAGTGAACGTGATGTCACAGGCTGGAGAGCAGCATGACGAGATTGAGCTGCGTACAGACAGGAACTCATAATGAATGATATGTTGAGGGATTACATATGCATATTGATATGAATGGCCATGAATTTAGAAAGAATACATGTATATGGTAATGTGTCACTGATTTAATAGCTATCTAAAACAAAGGTAAGTGATGGGCAATATTAGAGCGAAAGGATAAGTTTATTGGAAAACCTTACAGTTGAAAGGAGGGCTCTAGTTGGATACAAGATGAGAGGCTCTAGCCCCCTGTTAGGCTGGCCTCTAGTGTGGATACAGATTGAGATGTAGTTTAGGCATGGAGGTCATTCAGGTTCTATATAGTATCCCTTTGGCACATTTGCCCACAGATGTTGCAGCTGGGCTGTAGATCCTGCAGACTCGTAAGGTTGCCGAAGCTGTCGTCCCACCTGGTCCCATAAATGGTTGAAAGTGCTGATTCCATCTGGCGACAGGCCAAGTAAGTGTTGGCAATCTTCTTGCTGCCACATTCTTGGAAAAACCTTGCTGGCTTGGGGCGAGCATAATCCGCTGAAAAATGCCATTAATCTTATTTAGCAATGAATCTAGTGGCGGTCTGGCTGAACTGGGCTTCGTCCTCGTTGATTCTTGACTCGTGCATCCTTCAATTAGAATAAGAGAGCTGGGGGTTTCATAGTCAAAGAGTCTTATGGTGATCAGAGATGTTGGGCTGCTGTTCTTCTGCCTCCCGTGGGGTTGCCAATGTCTCATGTGATCCCTCTTGGCTGTGTTTCCTACCAGTTCTCCTCTCTTTCTAGGCTATGCTGCTATAGCTAATGCTGCCAGGGGTCCTCATGCTTACACAATGGCATCAGTGATTGTTAATTAGACACTGTGCTCTTAATCAATACTAATTAACATTTTCCTGTTTTCTCTCCAAGCTGTGTTCCGGCAGTTCCAGCTCCCACACATGATGTTTCATCTGCTGGGAGCTCCACTCAAGGCTGCTTCCGTCATCAGCTCCAACCCATCATACCGGGCCCCTTAATGTCAATGTGCATACTTCACATTTTATTCGAACTTTCTTTGACTCCATTGACTTTTAGTTTTTCGCTCTTAGATTATCATCTACGGGGCCCAAGGAGGTTGGGTCCCTATTTGAGTCTTGGTCCTTACCAATGTTTTCTTCTTCGTTAAACACTCAGGGAGTTTTTCTTGCCACTGTCGCCCTAGGCTTGCTCAATTTGAGATTGGACGTAGTTTATAGGAGATAATCTAAACTTGTAAAGTTGCTTTTGAGACAATGCTCCATTGTAAAAAAGTGCTATATAAATAAATCTGACGTGACTTGACTTGAATCTAGTTTCTGCTGACAGTCAGATTTTGAGTATGGAGGCCTTGTGTGAGCGAGTCAATCCTGCCTTTTTGCTGTTTAGCCCTGGTGTTGATACGATTGACACTAAACAACCTCACGCAATATGTACAGAACATCCTGCGGCCACATGTGTTGCCCTCCTTCAAGGCAGGACCCCAGCCTGGTGGAAACTGGAGTGATTTGGAAACAGAAGTTCATATCCTGAATGGGGTTGACCCTAACCCTGATTCTGGGTTAGGCTACAGAACCCTACAGTGAACTCTAACCTAAAATAGGATGGTTTGTTAATATTTATATGTTTATTTTTTTATAAATATTATTAAAGGCAGATTCAGTGGTTTCCAGTGAGCTGCTGGAAATGGCAGTTTCCGAGTATCTGGGTTTCGAATCCAATGTGAAGGTTGGGTGGTGCATTTAAAGAACATAGTGACGGGCTGGCACCTGTTTAGTCAATACTAAGTGTAGCACCACACATACAGGAACATACTTAGTATGTGTGGGTAACAGAAGTGGTGAAAGAGGCTTCCTAATGAAGAGAGATGGTGCACTGTGCTTCTGTCCCTGACTGAACTCACAAAGAGCTTCATAATTAGCTTAGGGGTTCAATCAGGCGTGTTAAAGCAGGAAAAGCATTAAACTGTACGTGCTGTGTGTGGTCCTGCAGCGCTCGTCTCTGATACCCCTGATCTACTGAGATTTAATGGATATTGCCGATGGTGGTTTGTCACTAATGGGATTCCAAGCTCTCAGCTAATTCACACAAATGATTCAGTGCTCTTTGTAGTTGGACTGTCTGCTGTTTTGGAACTGGCTGTGTGTCGTATGCGTGTGGTAGCGCTGCTGCTGCACAGATCTAGTGATCCAGGTTTGATCCCTGCCAGTAATTATGGTCTGTGTGGAATTTCTGTGTACATGTGGGTTTACTTGATAAGCGACTCTGAATTGCGATAGGTGTGAGTGTGTGATACACTCAGTGAAGAGACAGCATTTAGCAGACAGAAAGCACTCAAACTTCACACCATGCAGCTATCCAAAACTTGCAAGCAGATTTGTCCATCACATCCCAAAGGTGCTCTAATGGATTGAGATCTGGTGATTATGTAGGTCACTTTGAGATGATTTGAGCTTTGTGGCATGGTGTGTTATCCTGCTGGAGGTAGCCTTATAGAAGATGATACACTGTGCTCATAATGGGATGCACATGGTCAGCAGCAATACTCATTTAGGCTGTGGGGTTTAAACAATGCTCTATTGGTATTAATGGGCCCAAAGTGTGCCAAGGAAAATATCCTCCACACCATTACACCAGCAGCAGCAGTCTGAACCGTTGACACAAGGCAGCATGGATCCATGCTTTCATGTTGCTTACGTCAAATTCCGACCCGACCATCCTAATGTCGCAGCAGAAATCAAGACTCATCAGACCAGGTAACGTGTTTCCAGTGTTCTTCTGTCCAATTTTGGTGAGCCCGTGCAGTTGCCTGTTCTTAGCTGACAGGACCAGCTAGCACCAGAAACCATGCCAGATTCAAAGTCACTTAAATCACCTTTCTTCCACATTCTGATGATCGATTTGAACTTCAGCAGGTCGTCTTGACCTATTTACATTGGTCTGTTATACATATCTGGAATTATATTAATGCTGAAAGAAATAGCTTTTAATTTCAACACAAACGTTGGTACTTAAATTAGTACGAAATGATTTCATTTCCTTAAATTCTACATGCACCTAAGCTGCATGTATTTTAAATGTACACCGCCATCGTGTGGACATTTACAGTGCTAGCAGACAGAACTTTTTAAACATAAAATGTGATTTACTAAAGAAAATTAGTTTAATAGTTTAATATTCTACACGTAAATAATGGCCTTAAGGAGTATACCGGGCATGCCATCGTCGTTTATGTAGTGCATACAAAAATAAAACAATGATTAAATGAATTCATAATTAAATATTATCCACGAAACCATTCAATCAGTAAATCCTAACAACTCTCTACCTACAGTATGCTCTGTACAGGTTATACGATTCAGGTTTAACTAAGAGCATGTGTCGCCATGGTAACACAGCCGAGTTTATTTGAGCTTGACTTACTAACTACAATCTGACTACAATGCTAAGCACAAACACGCTAGCTATCGCGTTGCGTTGACTTCACAATGCTCGGTAGATACAGCCAATACAGAAATTGACACCGACTATCAACAGTCTTTATTCTTAATTAAAGAAGCTTTAGTTTTACACGATATGATATGACAGGGGCACTAATGAAGCTAATTTGCGCGTTTAATCGTGGTAGGCCGCATGACATCCCGCGCTTTGGCAGTTGTTAGTGAACCTGCGGGAAACGCAGAAACAGCGGACGGAGCCTCCACACCACCCGGCTAGCCAGCGCTAACACAAGCAGGGCATCTGCGTCGGAAGTTCCGAGCTAAACATTGTTGGGTTCCGACTATGGCAGGTAAGTCGTGTTTTTTGCTTGTAGTTAGTTGTTTTTGTAATTAACGCGAATTTGAATGAAAGTGAACTTCTAGAAACTCAGCTGATACGAGACGCCAGTTGAGGCTTAACCGCAAGAGAGCTTAAAGCAAATAAACAAATAGTATGAAAGTATAACTTCTCCAATAACCTTTATTTAATAATCTGCAGGATTGTTCTGAACATAAACATGAATAGACGTTACAACACAGCCTATTACAATCCATAAATAGCCTTTCTTTTGGTTTTGATGACATGTAGACAGTTTGTTACAAATTAGTATTTATGTGAATAAATTCTTTATTGTTAGGTGATGCAACTTCTCCTAGCTTAATCGTTACTTTGGTTCAGATATGTGGATGACACCTGGGTTAAAATGAACTCAGGAAGTACCACATTTCACCGACCACATGAACTCCGAGGACAAAAACATCAAGTTCACCAGGGAGGATGTGAAAATGACATATTCAAGTTATGATTGGAGATGGGAGCAATTGAAAGTTGATGTTTACCATCAGCCAACACATATGGATCAGTACTTAAGGTTTGACTCTCATTATCCATTGGAGCACAAATTAGGAGTCATCAGGACACTGTACTACCGAGGAGACACAGCGGGCAAGGATGGAGAGAAATCTCAAATTAAGCAGGCCCTGGGCAAATGTGGTTATCCGAACTGGGCCGGTACGATATCCAAACAGTGCTCCAGCAGATCGAAGAGAGGAGAAAAACAACCGCAGTCTAAGCATAAACCAGTGGTGATTCCATATGTGGCAGGAACATCGGAGCAATTGAGACGCAGATTTTCCAAACACCACGTCTTGGTGGCTTTCAAACAGAAACTGGTTCACCTCAAAGATCAGGTCCCCCAGCACAACCAGAGTAATATAGTGTACGCTGTTAAGTGCCGGGAGGATTGCCAGGAATTGTACATCGGGGAAACCAAACAGCTACTGGCAAAACGGATGGCACAACATAGAAGAACGTCCTCATCAGGCCAGGACTCTTGGTTTACACCCACCTACAGACCAGTGGTCACTCTTTCAAGGATGAAGACGTGCAGATCCTTGGTCGGGAGGAGGCCAAATTGTAAAAAGGGAACGCCCATCCCTGAACCGAGGAGTGGGCCTCCAGAGTACATGTCTCACCATCTTACAATGCCACGATCACAGCTATTCCCCAATCCTGTGTGTGGAATGGCCATTGTCATTAATCTCTATGACAATTTGCATATTAAACCAATCATGATCCCATTATTATGTAATGGTGCTGGTGTCGTCATTATGCAAATGTGCTGTATATAAGGTTGGGGAAGTTTTCCAACTCGCCGAGACTGAAGAAGGCAGTTGGATGAGTGACTAAACGTTTCTCCCACAAAACCTCATGTCCAGATGAACTGATTCACCTTCTGGGATTTTCTCACCTATGAGTGTGCATCAAGACGTTATTTAAAAACGAAGACCCAGGTTACCGTGTGTTTTTGTTTGTATTCATGTTAGTCTGAACTGCTGATCCTAATATCATTCATTTTGAGTAACTGTAGGAAGTCCATGTTTGTGTTCCCATTTTAACAGAATGGAGTTTAGATTGGCTACATTTGTAGAACTGGGTTTTTGGTGGAGTAGGGATTTGCTATGGGGTTGTTTTTGGGGGTTGGCTTAGGCTCCTTTGTTCCAGCAAAGGGAATTGTTAATGTTTCAGCATACCAAAGCATTTTGGATAATTGTGTGCTTCCAACTTTGTGGGAATAGTTCCAGCATGACAGTGACCCAGTACACAAAGCCAGGTCCATAAAGGGATGGGTGGGTCAGTTTGGTGTGGGAGAACTTCACTGGCCCACATCGGATACCTTTGGTGTGAACTAGAACAGAAATTGTGAGCCAGGCCCTGTAATCCAACATCACTGTCTGACCTCACAAAAGCTCTTCTGGATGAATGGGCAACAATTCCCAAATCCTGTAGAAAGCCTTCCCAGAAGAGTAGCAGCTGTTAAACCTGCAAAGGAGGGACCAAATCTATATTATTCCTTGATTTGGAATCAGATATCGTAAAAGCTCCTGTAGGTTTGATGTGAAGGTGTCCTAATACTTTTGTCCATATAATGTACAATGTATTTAAGTGAATGCAGAGTTTCTTCAGAGCCTTTTCTACCTCTGTGCAAAGTTACTGTATAACAATGACACACTGCTCTTAATGTTAATGTCCTTTGAATTTAGGAATTTCTCAAGAATTAACATTATGAAACGTTAAAAACACAGAAACTCACCTTTAACAGTAAGTGATAAACATACAGACACCAGAGTCTGACCGGGCTCTAGGGTTCATCAATGGGTTGGCCAGCATTTGGAAAGGATTGGAAGAATAGTTTGTATTTTTTAAACCTTTAGGACTCTTTTCAGAGTTGGAGTTCTGTGCCTCTGTGCCTTTCTCACGCTCTCTCCTCATTAAGAAACATCTCACAAACAATACCGTCCACTGTCCCACCGCTCTTATTGTCAGCCTTAGCAGCGAGAAAGTGAATTCACAAGTGAGGGGAATGACTGAGGAGTGGAGGGATGCTAAACTCTGCACGCTTTAAAGCTCTGACAGAGATCTGACCTGCTTTTAGCTGAAGTGCTGGAGCTCTGGAGACTTGCAGGATTCTTCTGTCAGGAGAAAGTGTGTTTGAGTTCTGGTGCTTCTGCCTGGTTTGAACAGCCTGGTTCTGCTTCTCGGTGCTTTTGTTGTGCACTCGTTTTTTGTGTACAGGCTTAGGTGAATTGCTTATACTAAGAGCAAGCTGAACATCGTGGTTGTTTAAAAGTTGAACGTTTTCAGGTGCTTGATTCGCTTGTTGTTTGGAGTAAGATTAGAAGGTAGCCTGGCTGGTGTCAACACTGATCTAGGTGTTAAAAAGCCAGTATGCCTGCACCGCCAACTGTTCCTGATCCTCATGCCACTCGTAGGCTGGCACTGGATTGCCAGAGCCTGCTGGATCATCGCCAGCCCCGTGGTAAGAGCTCCTTTCTCTGCCTCGACCCCTTTGTTCTTTCACACTCTGGCTGTACTGACCGTGCCAGGCTTTATGTGCTGGCGTGTTCGATTTTAGACCGTAATGTTGCTCTGACCATTCTTTCTTGAGCTACTCTTTTCTGTATAGAGCGTTCTGATATTCAGTACAGCTATGCATCTGTCTGTCTGGCTCTTGTCTGTCTGTTTTCTCCGGGCACTCCGAAGACGTACGTAAGGTTAGTCGGAATCTGACGTCTGCCTGAGTTTGTGGGCATGTTCCCAGCTTGTGCCCTGTACTGCCGTTTCTGCCGTGGCCCCACAAGACCCTGCATTGGATTAAGTGGTTGTGGAACGTGAGTGAGTGAAGGAGTGAGGAATTGGAAAGAATTCCATTTAGAATAAAATCCTGCAGTATTGGAAAATGGTATTTAACCGCCGCAGTAACCCGGGCTCGGGCCCTGGCAGTGCCTTCTGTCGGGATGACTATTACTTGCACTTGTTGGTTCAGAAATTTGATTTACTATTATTTACTATTAGAAAATATTTGATCCTAAGCTCACCAGTTCTTTTACTTTCCTCAAAAAAAAAAAAGAGTGGATGTACAGGTATGCGCCGTTTAACGTCCATCTGATCAAATTCTGTCCACATTAAGGTCCGAGATCTTAAGAATTAGACAGTGGTACCATGGTACTCCTTTTGGAGCCTCATAAAGTGGTGAAAACGGGTACCAAGAGAATTTTTCCCACCAGAAAATCCACGCTGTGTAAGGCATTATATGCTTTGAGTTGTGTTCTATAATTAAACACTATATATGCACAGACAAAAATGACATGAAATACAAGCAATGTCATTTATTATGTCACTGTTTTTCTGTTTGGTTGGCTGTTATCACTAACCTTCTTAGAGCCTATGGTGACTTATTTGCACTATATGTAAAATGGAAAAAAGATTATTTTTTTCTTGTTAAAATGCACTGAGAATCCGACGAGATACGAGTGTAATAGGAAATAAAAATAATGTGCTAATATACAATTTCAATCATGCTTGAATGGCAGAAAACTAGTACGAGCAAACCCTTGTGACACCTGCTGACAGAACAGATAATTGCAGTCTTGAAGGCAGAAAACAACATGGTAACATTCCTTTAGTTTTTTTTATTGCTAAGTATTTCCAATTCCATAAAAGATAAAAATGACTGCATTGTACAGAGCAGTTCTGTACTAAATGTTTTCATGTTGTCTTAATATATCTGTTCCAAATTTTGGATTTAGCTTTACAAGTCCCTGGTGAAACATAAAACGTACAGCATGGATCATTTTCCATCCCCAGAATCATCATAAACCCCAAAGATAAAGTTTTATGTTTTTTTTGACATTTTACTCTGCGTTTGATGTTCTCAAATGGCATGACTGCGATTAAAATCTTTTTAATACTGCTTTTGTCTGTAGATGTTTCTTCAGTGCTGTGTTTTGTCCGTGCAGGAACGTGACGTGACAATTTTAATGCTTACTGCACTGACTAGCAGGTTTGGACTGAAGCTGCTTTTCATTATTTGCTCTCATTCTGACATATGAAAGGGATGCTTTTTAGCATTTATGCGGGTGGATCTTGGAGATTTGGCTGCCGCTGACCTACTTTTTTATATGCTTTACGTAATTGTCTGCATTTCACACCAAAACCTGATATTAAGCCTGATTTGTGTCGTTAAGCTGCTTTCCGATGATGTTTAACCAGAAAAGTGATTTAGAAACATTGCCCGCAAGCATTTCTCTGTCAGGGACTCGGATTAGATGAGAGGAGAACTGCAGCAGTCAGAATGAGTACGTTGGAATCATGTATGGTGCCGAAATGGGAGAATGCAGCAGTGTGGTGGAGAGTCATTCTTCTTGTCTGTGCCAGTGTTTGTAGAGCAGATGAGAGGGAGGGAGGCAGACTGGTGAGAGTGATGGAAAATGCATCACCCCAGTGTGCAGCGGAGATAGCTGGGAAGGTGGGAGGGGCTTGTCCGTCTACCTAACGTGTGATCACGCCTCCCGTGCTCCCCCCCCTCCCTCTGTTTCAGCGAGAGCTGATTGGTGTACGGGAGGTGTGCGCTCCCGCGTGGAAAATCAGCATTATTTTGGTCAGATCGAGCGCTTGGGAGCTCAGAGAAAGTCAAGGTCATCATGTCTTGCACGTATTCCCCTCCTGCACACGTGAGAGTGTGAGCTCGGGGGTTTTGTTGCTTTTTTTGTTTGGTTTTACTTATTGACTGATAGATAGAGCTGCACGTGTGGCTGAACATCTCTGCATCTCGAGAAGCTGTGGTCTAGGAAGAACAGAGCATCTTCACTGTCGCCTCTGTAGATGTACGGTAAGGACTGCAGCTGTGTGTGTGTGTGTGTGTTCTGTCCCGTGTTCTTTACGCTCTACAAGCTGCTCTGTGGGCGAGTCGTGATCCGCAGCAGTCCGTGTTGTTAGCGTTAGGTGTGTGTCTAAGCTCGGCTCCTCTAGCACGACCAGATCAGATGCAGATGGATGGTTCTGATTGCAGAGCACGCTGCCTCATGCTGCATGTTTTCGTAAATTTGCCATTTGGACGATGCCATTGGTCAAGCGGTGATCTGACGTACGACCCTGTGTGTGTATCGATTTCGCCGAGTCCCGGCTGGCTTTCAGTGTTCAGGAGTTCAGAACCTGCTGTTCGTGCTGTCTGGCTGTTGATTTGTAGGTGTCGTGACCTGGGTCTTAAAGAAATGTGTTACTCGCCAACCGGGGTTTAGGTTTTATCCGCATCACGTTGATTTAATGAGACCTGTGGGTGGAGAAACATCAACACACCTATTAACAGTGCTAAAGTGGGACTTTTTATAGACACCCTGTATTTTATGTTCATATTCCAACGTCCTGTTGCTCAGAAGTCAGGATCAGCTGCTGGTAATAACAGAGGACCTGGGTTCAAACCTCAAGCTGGACTGTGATGGAATGCCACTCTAGTCCTTTAGCAGATGCGCTTATCCAGAGCGACTTGCAACTGACTTGCAACAGTTTTGCAGTACAAGAAACTGGGGTAAGAGTCGTGCTCAAGAACCCAACAGTGGCAGCCTAGTTGAGGTCGGGTTTGAACCCTAGACCTTCTGTCTGTACCCAGTTGTTTGTTTATTTGGTGACACACACACATGCACTCAAATCAATGCCAATTTAGAGTGATCAATAAACCTAATGCATGTCTTTGGAATGTGGGAGGAAACCTGAGTACCTGGAGTAAACCCACGCAGACACAGGGAGGACCCAGGCCGCTCCACCCTGGGACTGAACCCAGGACCTTCTCGCTGTGAGGCGACAGTACCACCGAGACACCGTGCCGCTTGTCTGTACCCAGTGAATTCTAGACAGTCTCATGACCCTGGCCAGGATAAGCAGGGATAAAACAGGATGGCCATGCTTGTTTTTAATTATCAGGTCTATACATTTGACTGAGGTAGCACAGCAGGTATGGCCCTGGACTGTGGTGGCCTAGCGGTTATGGTACTGGACTATGGACCAGAAGGTCCAGGGTTCAAATCCCACTTCTGCCAAGCTGCCACTGTTGGGTCCTTGAGCAACGCCCTTAACCCACCATTGCTTGGATTGTAAGTCGCTCTGGATAAGGGCATCTGCTAAGTCATGTAAATGTAAAAGGATTATGAACCACAAGATCCAGGGTTCAAATCCCAGAATTGCCACGGTTGGGCTGATGAGCAAGACCCTTAACCCTTAATGGGTTGGATTGTCAGCTAGATTGTATCAGTTGTAAGTTGCTCTGGATAAGAGTCTCTCATATCACTAAAAAATATAACTTGAAATACAGACACGTCTTGAATCATGATGGATCGGTTTACGATATTTCGACCTTAGGATGGGAATCCGATAATAACCATTCAGCAGAAACTGTTCTGAATTTGTTATTTTGATTTTTCTCCGTGCAACCCATACACAGTACGAAACATTCCCGCAGATGCTGGGCAACCAGGCGCCCTCAGTCCACCAATGGACTAACCATTTGTTTTTCACTTTCAGTACATTTGTTCAATACATTACATGAGATGTTCAACACTTTATTAAAAAATAGGCTTTGTGTTAATGATTTTGCCCAGCTGTTGATTAAGATAAGCTAGTCTATGACAAATATGTATAAAACTCCTCGGTTTGCTTACGATGGGTTTATCGGAACGTAACCTCATCGCAATTCGAAGCACGTCTGTATTTAAACTGGTTTTATGCTCATATAGCAATTTTTATTCATAACAACTTTGTTTTCTGTGTAGTAATGTTTCTGTATTTATGTTGTCAAGTACTAGTCATCTGTCCTATAATAACTTAATCACATGGTCTGGTGTCACCAAGAGAATGATACGTTCCGCTTTTTAGCCTTGATCCTTGATTCCACTCATGCTTCTGCATTTTCGTACCATTTGTAAAATTTAAACGCCCCATCCAAATGAAACTGAATCGCACTAAACATTGCGTGTTTTGGGACTGTGGTAACCTAGTGGTTAAGGTACAGGACTATGAACCAGAAGGTCCAGGGTTCAAATCCCACCTCTGCCAAGCTGCCACTGTTGGGTCCTTGAGCAAGAGCCTTAACCCACAATTGCTTGGATTGTAAGACTGTACCAACTGTAAGTCGCTCTGGATAAGGGTGTCTGCTAAATGCTGTAAATGTAAATATGCCACCCCAGTATGTAGTAATGTCCAACGGCTATGTTCAGTCTGGCAACTCAATCAGATTTGTGCACAAATATGGCCTGAGCTGGACAGTTTTTGAACGTGGATGAGCATGATACAGTACATGAGTCTGGAGTAATGAAGACATTAAATGTCCTTTGTCTTTGGAGAGTGCGAAGAGGCATTTTAATTCCCTTGCCTGCTAACCAAACCACTAATCCATTAAACGAATGACAAGCTGAAAATCAATGAATACTATCATAAACTACATCATTAAAAGGTATACCGGTTTATACCGTATATTGTTTCATTTATCACATGGTATGCATTTTTAATATACCTCCATAACGTAGCATGGCAGAAACAACAGCTGTAATGCTTCAATAGGCAGCAAATTATATAACATTGTTCCCTGCTAGGAGCCCTATGGAGCGCTGTGTAGAGTGGCATGCTGGTTAGTGGTTACTAGACATGCTCGCTAACTGGCCACATAGAATACCATACACCACAGCAGAGCCTAGCATAGCATAAGGGTCTGATAGGGGAGGCTCTGTCATATTAAACAACAGAAAACAGAGTTGGAGGATAAAGAAAGCGAGACCCGAGATACAAAAGCAGAGCTTACATTTACAGCATTTAGCAGACGCCCTTATCCAAAGCGACTTACAATTGGTACAATTCAAGCAATTGTGGGTTAAGGACCTTGCTCAAGGACCCAACAGTGGCAGCTTGGCAGAGGTGGGATTTGAACCCTGGACCTTCTGGTATATAGTCCAGTACCTTACCCGCTCAGCTACCACAGTCCCAGAGCTTGTGCCTAAGGAGCTGTATCTGCAGTTTGGAAGTGTTTTAGTTTTTAAAAATCCAATGCGGACAAAGTTTGTCGAGCCGCTGTTGGTAACTCTAGCAACTTAGTCCATCACCTCAGCAGAAGACACGTGTTGGAATAATGAGAGTGTAAAAGATTATGGTCGTCTGATCCAGTGCAGTAACCAGTAGCTCCAGTGAAACAGTGAAGTCAAAGGCTCAAGTGCTGCTTGAAGAGATGTGATGGGAAAAGCAAGCGGTGGAGCAACTGTGAAACTAGGGTTGTGCTAAAACATCGATACAGCAATATATCGCGATATATCGCCCTTATCCAGAGCGACTTACAATTGGTACAGTCTTACAATCCAAGCAATTGTAGGTTAAGGGCCTTGCTCAAGGACCCAACGGTGGCAGCTTAGCAGTGGTGGGATTTGAACCCTAGACTTTCTCGTCCATAGTCCAGTACCTTAACCAGTAGGCTACCACAGTATTTATTTGTTAAAAAAATAAAAAAAGTATTTAGTCAGCCATTGATTGTGCAAGTTCTCCTACTTAGAAAGATGAGGGAGGTCTGTAATTTTCAACTATGAGAGAGAAAGTAACAAAAAAATCCAGGAAATCACATTGTAGGATTTTTAAAGAATTTAATTGTAAATCATGGTGAAAAATAAGTATTTGCTCAACGAAGGAGTGGCTCCGTAAAAAGCATTTCAAGGTCCTGGAGTGGCCTAGCCAGTCTCCAGACCTCAACCCCATAGAAAATTTGTGGAGGGAGTTGAAAGTCCATGTTGCCCCAAACATCACTGCTCTAGAGGAGATCTGCATGGAGGAATGGGCCAAAATACCAGCTACAGTGTGTGCCAACCTGGTGAAGACTTACAGGAAACATTTGACCTCTGTCATTGCCAACAAAGGTTGTGTTATAAAGTATTGAGCTTAACTTTTGATATTGACCAAATACTTATTTTCCACCATAATTTACAATTAAATTCTTTAAAAATCCTACAATGTGATTTTTCTGGATTTTTTTTCTCATTTTGTCTCTCATAGTTGAAGTGTAGCTATGATGAAAATTACAGAGTCTCTCATCTTTCTAAGTCGGAGAACGTGCACAATCAGTGGCTGACTAAAGACTTTTTTGCCCCACTGTATTTTTTACAGAGTGGGATTTCTGGGATTTGGTCATTGTTCTGGCTCACAGGGTTTGACTGCATTTGTGAGTATTCAGTGGTAACACGTGATTATAATAATCTCAGAGTCCGAGCAGACATTTGCATGTTGTTTACTAAGCCGTGGTGAGAAAACCCAGACATGATGATGTGTAGCTGTCACTGTTCAATAGTAGTCTACTCATACCCGTCCTTACTGTATAATTTAAAACACCTTCTTGTTTCTTTGAGATATTAGAATAATAATGTAAGTATTTGTAAGTCTTGGTGTGTAATGCGTAAATAGATCGTGTTCCCGTTGCCCCCATGCCAAATCAACATTGGCAAGGGGCAGAATTGATCCATTTTAATGCCGGCCATTACTCGTAAGAACACAAGGTTTCATTCGGGGTCAGTGCAGGATTATTGGTTATGGAGCCGTAAATCTTCAGGCGGTGGGATGTTAGGCAGTGTCAGTATGGAGCCTGTTTACTGTGGCATGACTGCTGCTGCTGATGCTCCTGCTCATCTTCACTTTCATATAAAAATAGCAGAAAGTGGGCTCAGGCTCAGAGTGGCTCTTATGTAACAGCGCTGAAGGGCGAAACATCATTCACCTCTCGCTTTCACTCTCCTGATATGTGTCCGATCAGGGTAACATGTTTGTACTGCAGATCCTGAGTGTGAACTAGCTTTAGGGTTGTTGTGCATGTAGTTTTTATTGTTTGGTGGCCTAGCGGTTAAGGTACTGGGCTATAGACCAGAGAGTCCAGGGTTCAAGTCCCACCTCTGCCAAGCTGCCTCTGTTGGGTCCTTGAGCAAGACCCTTAACCCACAATTGCTTGGATTGTAAGGGTTTTATCAGGTTGTATTATATAATTATCGATTAGAGAGAATATACAGGTAATGGGGGACAAACAAAGCAGTACTACTGACAATAGGACAGGAAGATATACTTACGAACTGCATTTAGCGCTTGGTATAAACAAGTAGCAGAAAGTCTTACGTATAAACACGAGTAACTTACACAAAAAATCCTCTACATTTACGTCGTCTTATCCAGAGTGACTTACACTTGGTACAGTCTTACAATCCAAGCATCAAATCTAGTACATTCTGATTAAGTATGCCATTTCGGACGCAGCCAAGGTTTTCATCTTCTCATAAATGGCTCCAACCTCACTGAATGTTCTCTCAGCATCTCTGTGTTTTAGTTACTCAGGAGTCCCAGTTTATGGGCTGCAAGTTGGAAAACAAAGTTCCTCTGCATTTTCTGCACTATTTTCAGTATCGGCCACATGAGCTCAGGCATGGCCGATGCTGTTTATCTCCAAATGACAATAACCCAACTGTAATCACCGCAGCCGATTTGGAACAGTCTGTAATCAAAACTAACGTAGTTACGTAACTCTTAAACTCCCACCTCTACTTATGTATTCGGCTGTTTATGGCTGCAACGTCTGGAGTTGCTCTGTAAGTGCCTGATATTGTGTTATTAGCACAACCTAACTACAGTGGTATCTCGGTTCTTGTCAAATTTTGCTCGTAAGGAATAATGTAAATTGAAAGAATCCGTTCCAGACCCCCAGAAAATCCACACTGTATAAGGTATTATATGCTTTAATGGAGTTGAATTGTACAGGTGCTCCCTGATTTATAATGGGGATATGTTCCAACAAATCCTTCATAAGCTAAATGTATCATGAACCGATGAGTGTAGTGAGTGTTTAGTAGAGCGGTCTGTACTGTATCATAGCGGAGCTTTTGATAAATACTGTTTAAAACTCTTACATTAACCTACCGTTGGCCAAAATCATGAACAAAAAGCATATTTTATAATGAATTGCTGAAAAATCTCATGTAATTTTCTGAGTAATGGATTGAAAGTGAAAAGTGAAAGCAACACACTTACTCTATTGATGAACTCAGCTGGTAACTGCAGCCTGTGTTCTGGAGTGTTCAGTTCCTGTTTTGCTTTTGGTTGGTCCTACCATTTTATCTAACCATTTCAGGACCCATGGAGACTTATTTGCACTAAGAATACAGTACTGTAGATAAATAAAGAAAAACACAATAAAAATAGTGGATATTGCTGAGCAGTCGCTGTTGTGAATCTGAATCACTGAATACTGAATCGTGAATCGTAACTCCAGTTTCGGCTGAAGCGAGTCTCACAGCTCGAGTTTAAGCAAGTGAGTAAAAAATGAGAACCGAGACACATTTTTCTGGTCAAAATGCGTCGAGAACCGAATTCGGCAAGTTCTGAGGTACCACTGTAATATGATTATATATATATATTTATTACCTAGCCTGCTTGTCAAATCAGAGGAGGTAATTGTCAGACGATTGTCAGATGTGGCGAGAGAGGGACAAAGACAGCATCCTGATTGGTCTCTCTTTGTACTAGCTAGATCTATCATTTTTCCCAGTTGCAGGCTATAGCCGACCTCTCTTTTTCATTGTCCAGTTCAGTTTCGTGCCCGTGGTAGATTGTTTGAAGAAAGAAAACATAAAACGTACTTCACCCCAGGCTACACTAATATGTGCCACTGCCCAGTAGGGGTCAGAAATAATGACAGTGTTGCTCGCTGCAGTTTCAGCATCAGTGCCTGTTCTGTGGCCTGTGTTGGGTTAAATGACTGTAAGAGACACGCTGAGGTGAGTCTCATAAGTGTCGTTCAATCATTTTTGCTGCAGATTTGTCGGCTGCACATCCATGATGCGAATCTCCCGTTCCACAACATCCTAAAGGTGGTCTACTGGATTGAGATCTGGTGACTGTGGAGGCCATTTAAGTCATTGTCATGTTCACAAAACCAGTATGAGTTGATTTGATTTGTGATGATTTGAGCGTTGTGTTATGGTGTGTTATCCTGCTGGACGTACTGCACTGGTCATAAAGGGATGCACACGGTCAGCAACAATACCCTGGTGGGCTGTGGCGATGGTCAGTTGGTATTAAAGAGGACAACGTGTGCCAAGAAATGATCCCCAACACCATTACACCACCAGCAACTTGAACTGTTGATCCAAGTCAATGCATTTCCCATTTTAGTGAGCCTGTGTGAATTGTAGTCTGTTTCCTGTTCTTAGCTGACCGGATTGGTCACTCTGCCGCTGTAGCCCAGCTGCTTTAAGGTTTGGAATGCTGTGTTGAGAGATGCTCTTCTGCTCACCTTGGTTGTGATGAGTGGATATTTGAGTTCTTGTTGCCTTTCTATCAGCTCGAAGTGTGCTTTTTTCACCCAGAGAACTGCCCTCAGTGGATATTTTCTCTTCTTCAGACCATTCTCTGCAAACTCGATTTCAAAAAATGTGTGAAGATCCATGCAGATCACCAGTTTCTGAAACACTCATACCAGCCCGTCTAACACTAACAATGATACCATGTTCAAAGTCACTTTATTCACCTTTCTTCTCCATTCTGATGCTTGGTTTGAACTTCAGAAGGTCATTTTGACCAGGTCTACATACCTGAGTGTGGGTGTGTAAAGTAAGACGGTGTGGAAGTCAGTGTCCTGGTCTATGGTGACGAAGCAGTAGCTCAGTCCTTGGACAAAGCTCTCTGTTCGTCAGTCAGTCTGTGTGCCTATCATCAGAATGATGTTCCTACAAAGGGGTGCTGAGCTTATTGTCCGTGACCGAGTGAGAAATCTGTGGGAGCCTTGGAGTAGATCATCTGCTCCTTCAGATCAAGAAGCACCAATTGTTCCAGGCACGTCACTCTGAACCGAAAACCCAGGGCAGAGCCGTAATTGTAATAGTCTTTCTCGTCATAGTCAAGGCCATAAAACACTGTGATCACGCTCCAGAACCAATCCCTGTAATTTCCAGGCATTTTAGAGGCTATCCAAAGACTGGGTGTTTACTTACACGGAGATTTGAATGCCCTTAGAAGGCCTCGTGAACACTAAGGCATCCTGACTGACAGTAAGCTTGGTGTGCAATTACTGAAAATGTGCTGTATCACTTAGTCCTAAGACGGCATGGCCTTAGCTGAACTGCTTTGCTGAGTGACCTGGGCTGCTTGTACATC
Organism: Ancistrus triradiatus; assembly: GCA_025084515.1. NCBI lineage: Eukaryota > Metazoa > Chordata > Actinopteri > Siluriformes > Loricariidae > Ancistrus > Ancistrus triradiatus. The sequence goes on along the minus strand of JAJAGP010000964.1, from coordinate 204,155 downwards.
CATGCCATAGATGATAGTTTTTAATTAAAATAACTCTGTGAGTGATTGTAAAGACGACCACAAGTACCATAGCCCATTTTTAATTCAGCCGATCGAGGAATAAAATGAGAAATAATTGCATTCGTTTTTTTTTATTGGTCTTTAGCTTTGCTGTTTGTGTAGGAATGTAATGAAATTGACTTTGTCTGAAGTCTCAGCATCTTTGGAAAACAAAGACTGGAATATTGTCGGACTGTTGTGTGGTTGCCAGTTCAATTATACGAGTGGGGAGCTTTGGATTTAATGCCCCATGCGGCAACAAAATCTGCTATGTAATGTTTTGCAGTCTTTGGATCTGCTTTCCAATGATTATATTAATAAGCTTATGATTAATTATGCAACCCTACTGAAATCTACTGGGAGTGATCATGAGGTGGAGGTGAGACATTAACATTTAGAGCGTTAAGCAGATGCCTCTATACAGATCGACTTTGAACTGAGCTGAGCTGAAGGATAAGGGTGCTTGCTTAAGAGCCCAAGGTCTTGGTAGAGTTCAAATTCTATTGATTAGTAGTTCAGAGCTTTAACTACTAAGACGTTGTTGCCTAAGACAGATTGTCCAGATGACGACAAGGGTGGTATTTCACTTTATTGAAGTAATTATATTACGATATTTATACAAAAGCCAAAGTTGTTCAATAGCGATTATTATTCACTTTGTCTAGATCTTGGGTCCTGCCATTCATGTGCCTAAACATGAATGGGACTGAATGTGGGACTGTGGTGGCCTAGTGGTTAAGGTGCAGGACTATGAACCAGAAGGTCCAGGGTTCAAATCCCACCTCAGCCAAGCTGCCACTGTTGGGTCCTTGAGCAAGACCCTTAATAAGATTGTAAGACTGTATCAGTTGTAAGTCGCTCTGGATAAGGGCGTCTGCTAAATGCTGTAAATGTAAATGTAAATGTAAACAGTGTTGTAGACCAAGTGCACCCCTTTATGGCAGCGGCATTGCCTAATTGCTGTGTCCTCTTTCAGCAAGATAATATAATCTACAAGTTGTTCAGCAATTGTTTGAGGATAGGGATGTAACGATACACACTGCTCACAATTCAATTCGATACAGAGTTCACAAATATCACGATTATTGATTTTACATTTGACTGAAGCCATTCTTTTCTTATTTCTGTAATGTAAACAATGACTGTAGCGTCACCATATATTAAATTACCCCGGGAAAAAATTTATTTCTGAAGAATAATCCGATGTGGTGTACGTGTATAAGCATGTAAGCAAAAAGAGACACTAGTCCCCTGCAATTAAAAGGAATTAGGATTCTCATTGAGAACAGGATGTGTCTGAGTATGACTGCTCCATCTAGTGTTCAAAACCGGAAATGCATTAGATGGCAGCAAACTCAAGAACATACTGTATCATCCAATTAGACGATGTATCGTCCCACCCGGCGACAGCCACCATCCCATTTTTGCATCGAGGTGCATCGTGTCACGATATATCATTACACCCCTAGTATATTGATGAGGAACAAGTGAGATGAACATGGTAGTGAGGCAACGTCCCACCCAATATGCAGATAACAGACAAGGAGAGCCAATCAGAGAGAGGGTGATTTGATGACAAAAGGAGGTAGCGATTCTCCTTTAAGTAAATAAATAACTAGGCTCCCACACCGTTTGCTCTTTGTGTTTGTTTTTATCAGCGTGTTGAGTCCTGATCGCAGCAAGCACATGCACAAAACTAGTTTGATCCATCCGTTCAGCCCTTGTTGCTTATCCCCCATCAACCTGTCTTCTCTGTGCAGGCAATTTGGGGACTGCCAGCACCCACCATGTAGCTCAGAAAAACAGTGAGGCGCTATCCTGGATCTGCCTGTCCTTGTTGCTTTGAGTGGTGACAGACTGACTTACTCATACTTTGGCACCTGAGCCAGAAACCTGCCACTCTTGGTACCACTTTCCCTCTCTTGCTCAGGACTCTGCCACCTGCAGTGAGCGAGATAAGAAAAGCTGGAGGATTAGGAGCAGATAGAGAGGAGGATAAAATGGCTGCTAAAATGAATTGGTGCTTGATGCGGAAGGAGAAAAAGATTGAAACGGGATCATTTGGGATTTATGCTGTTAGGAACTTGGATGGCTTTAAGAGATGAATCAATATCTAGCTTCAGTCAAAGACCTGAGCGAGACCCGTAACCCGGAAGTGCTTGATTTGTACCATGTAAGATTGTAGCAGTTGTAAGTCACTCTGTATGAGAGTGTCTGGAGTTAACTAAAGTTAGCGTGAGAATGCAGTACACAACTGTATACAGCTCCAGAATTATTGGCACCCATGAGAAGACCTGGTAATAAGGTTATTAAATGTCTGTGTGGTTATAAGTTTCCTATAAGTGTTGATCGAAATGGTCATTGATCAGACATGACCTCTTATGCTACTGTAAAGTAAATATAAAGGGTATTTCCGCAAGGAAACTGCATGCAAACGATATGTGGAACACTACCATGTACACAGCGTCTGATGCCTAAACATATCACTTTCCCCAGGAAATGCAAAACACCGCGGTTCCTTAGTTACAAGCATGCACTAACGATCACACGCACACAGTAGAACCAAAATATAAACATGCATAATGGAACATGAATGTAAATAAACACAGCTCGCTGGCTGCACACAACCGAGAGGGAATGAGTCCACTTTGAGAAGCACTAATTTCCAGAAGAAGCAATGCAGCATCACCTTTTAAACACTAAATTTTTAATTAGATAAATCGAGCACCGTGCTACTAGTAGGTCAAATGACCGGCGCTCGGCACTTCTAGGTATATGTAGGTGAAGCGGCACAGTGCTTGTAGTACAAAGCAGAGTGCAAACTTTTTCACGTCTCTTCTTGTGTCTGTGTCCTAAGTGTCCATGTGCACCACGGACCATAACGTGGTTCTCACTTATACTTAATACACATGCTAAACCTTTTAATTTGACCAGCTGTTTACGTTGCAACGTCCAGAGTTAAAAGGTCTTTATTCCCTATTATCATTTGTTAGAACAGTTAAGACCTCTGTCTGTAAAGCGAATGGTTGATGGGATGGTCGTTGGACTGCGCTTGCCTGTAAAGTCTGGATCTGACCAGTATTAAGCAGAAGGTCCAGATGCACAACTGCACAAGAGAAATGGGATGTTAGTTTGAGGAACACAGGATTTTAAGTCCTTTGTTGCTGCTTCCCTAAATGATAGTTCACAGTAAATACCAGGGTTTTCTGCCCCACAAACCAGGACTCGGTGAGGCTGCAGACTTTCAAAGTAAAACATAGTTGAAGCTGACAAAGTAGAGGCTAAGTTCGATAATGGTAGACACATATTGAGTGGTGGATGACTATGAAAGTATGAAACTTTGAATCATGACTAGTGATGCATCGAAGTATACATTTTGAACACGCAGAGCCAAAAACTGATGCTCAGAAGTGTGCTATTTATTACTTTTCATTTGTATTTGTTTTTGTGTAAGACAACATAAAAACACCTCACTGTACAGTGCTTATGGGTTGCTTGGCTAATGTCTCTGGAGATCATGAGATGCAGCAGGTCCACACAGTCGACATTTGTGCTGTTGGTCTGCAGCTCAAACTGAACACAGCTGCGTGGGCTGGTGCCGGAGAGGGAAGAAAACAAACAGCATTTTCAATTACTTTCTCATTTTTATTACCATTAAACCCATTTTTTAAATGTTAGATTTTGACATTTGATTTTGTGCCTGTTTATATTTGCATGTAGTCAGTTAGGAGTCTTATCCAGAGTGGCTTACAGTTTATACAGTCTTAAAGTCCAAGCCGTTGTGGGTTAAGAGCTTTGCTTAAGAACCCAACTATGGCAGTGCTGGACCTTCTGGTCCAGAGACTATTACCTTCACTGTTAATCCACCAGCCTAACGATCATACCTTTGTCTCCTGCATTCAATCCCTGGCTTTATCACACTTTCACACACCTCAGACTCGGCCCTGTCCTGCCGGTGATCTCGAGTGACGGTGTATTGATTCCTCTCACCTGTCCTGCAATTCCTCAAGCACATCCTTTGCTATTTAAATCCTTTGAATGATGGGGTCAAAGCCATGTGATTTCTTTGTTTGTACTGGTACAAGCCTTTGTTTCCTAAGCTCTGTTTATTGTGTGTGTTTGTCTTTGCTGTCTGGCCAACCCTGACATTAACTGCGATGTTTGTTTATTTATTTAACCTGTTTTGCCCGAAGAAGTAATATTGGTCAAAATTCACAATTTGATCTAATCAGCTTTATGGTACATTGATGAAAAGTTTTCAATACATCTTAAAAACAAATTCACATTTCCTTTTCCAAAATTTCACTTTATTATTCATGCCTAATCTGGAGGAATAGGGGGAAAAATATATATATAATATGTGTATGTTATAAACAAATGTTGCCTTTCTGTGTGCATGTTCCTGTGGATGTGTAGATAATAGAAGTGTAGCGATACACTGCTCATGATTCGATTCTGAGTTTTACATTCGATAAACGCTCCCTTTTTATTTCTGAAGTGTCAACAATGCAAAACAATGCACACTTTCTTGTATGAGGTTTTAAACAAAAAACTTCTCTCTTGTGCAATTCAAAAAATGACTACAAGCAGACATTTAAAATTGTAAACAAAATGTTCTATTATAACTTCACCATATCTTAAATAACTGGAAAAAAAAACATTCCATTAGTTCTGAGGAATAACAACTCAAAATATATTGTACTTTTGTTGAAAAAAATTGTCTTTAGTTCCCTGCAATTAAAAGAAATTAGGAGTCTCACTGAGAACGGGACGTGTGTCTGTGAGGATGGTGTGTGATCGCCCTTTGGTGTTCAAATATTTGCATTAAAACGCATAATCCAACCTGACGCTGCATGTACGATGCAACGGGTGATGATGCATCGTTACGCCCCTACTAGACAAGTAATTTTGTTTCTGGGTTTTCCAAATTTAAACTGATTGATTTCACAGTTTCTTCCTTCTCCTTGACTCTCCTTGACTCTAATTTAGGATCTAGACTCAGCTTGACTCATTGTTGAAGTTCCTAACACGGACTGTTTTTCACTTGCAAATATAGTCTGCTCTGCCTTGAAAGGAGATTACGATGACAGATGGCACGATCCGTCCTCGAAATAGGCCAGTGAATCCATAGCATATGCATGAGGAGAAATCTTCGCCTACAGCCATGGCGGTGATGCAGTATGACTGGGTTATTTGAAGGTGGTTTGTACCTGAACAGATCCACTTTGGATTCAGTCCATCCTGACGCAGGCCTGAGAGCAGAGCCGCATGGCAAAGTGCAGATAAGCTAAAGTAGGTGAGAGGCAGCGAGGAAAGAAGGGGACGTTTTAGCGTTGGCGTAATTGGAACAGCAGATGCGGGCTTTGAGCCCTTGTGCATCAGCATAATCCTGAAGATGCTCCCTCAGGATTGGATGCTGCCCCTTGATGACGTAGTCAAGAGACTGCGGCCAAAAAGTTTCCGTCAGTCCAGCGCCGTCATACCGAAGAATTCCAATAAGTGAGTTTAATGAGAATCGGTAACTGGAGTGTGTACGTCTGTTGTAGTTTCATCCGGGGGTGGATTGCTGGTGCTCCTGTTAGCGTTAGCAAGTAGATGTTTACTGTTTCAGCATGTGGGACGAATGTGACTCATCATTGCCGGGGTGCGCCGACCAATCAGACCGGAGTGGTTTCAGTGCAGGTTAGCGGGAGACGTGTGGGATAATTGGAACAATCACTAGCATGTTTCACACCTTTCATCAAGGTCGTTTGATTGAGAGAGAACATGGGAAGGAGGCAGAAGCACAGGCTTCACCCTGGTTTGAATTTTTTTGTAAGTAAAGAGAGATGTTGGAATTAAGCATCCTTGCACATTTGATCCTAGATGTCTTGTGTTTTAAAGGTTTACTAAATGAAGAGACTCCATCTGTGGTGGTCCTGTGTGTGAATGACAGTAACATTGCATAAAAGCTTTGTTTTTTAAATGTCTGATTAGATTTGGTTAACCAAAGTACAGCGGAAGCCTCGGAATTTGAACGCCTCTCCACTTTTGAAAAAAAAAATCCTAGTGACATGTTTTTTCATCTCATAGACTTATTTTATTCAAAGTTCCTGAAATGATCTAACTTTACTTTTCCTGGGTCTCAGGAGGCTATATACACAGAGTTGAAGTACGTTTGCAGTTTCATGATGCTTAAGGAAAGGTTTTGTCGTGATGCTGTCAGACTTTATTTAGAAACTGTTTCCCATGTGGTATTTTCCCTAGGGTTTGCTATGTTTTCTGATGTTTTTTTTTTCTAAAAATGGCTCCCCTTCTCCTCTTTCAGGGGTGTGTGGTTGTTGCTGTGGGGCTTTCAGGCCCCGGTACAAGAGACTTGTTTGACAACATTTTTCCTGAAGATCCAGAGGTGAGATGACACTGGTATTTCATTTCTGTTCGTTTCTGACCCCTTCCACTGAAAAACAAGAAGTTAGACAGACTTAAGATGTAGGATTTTATAAAAGCCTTCATTACATGCGTATATAAAACGGATTCGGCCGGATTTAGCGTGATCAGCTTCAGGCGATCTCATATAAACGATTCTGTGCCGGGCAACCACATGAACGGCACAGTGCTGTTACTAACTTTAATTTATAACTCAGTTCAGGTCAGTTCATAACTCAAAGTTTCAGGCACTCGATGGTTTGTTTAAGAGACACGTTTAAGGGTTTGCTGACATGATGAAAAGGAAGCGTTATAGGTTTCGGCTGTGTTTTGAGTGCTACTTAGCTAGTCAACTAGATAGGCTCCCTAAATACCGCATTACTGATTGATGGACTACCACACGACTAAGAAACTTTTACAGACAGATTGTGTACAAATGGAGGAAATTCCAGACCAGTGTTACCCTCCCCAGGAGTGGTCGACCAACAAAGATCACTCCAAGAGCAAGGTGTGTAATAGTTGGCAAGGGATCCCAGGGTAACTTTAAACGCAACCTGAAGGCCTCTCTCACGTTGGCTAATGTTAATGTTCATGAGTCCACCATCAGAAGAACACTGAACAACAATGGTGTGCATGGCAGGGTTACAAGGAGAAAGCCACTGCTCTCCAAAAAGAAAACATTGCTGCTCGTCTGCAGTTTGCTAAAGATCACGTGGACGAGCCAGAAGGCTATTGGAAGAATGTTTTGTGGACGGATGAGACCCGAAAATAGAACTTTTTGGTTTAAAAGAAAAGCGTTATGTTTTTGAGAAAGGAAAACACTGCATTCCAGCATAAGGAACCTTATCCCATCTGTGAAAACATGGTGGTGGTCGTATCATGGTTTGGGCCTGTTTGGCTGCATCTGGGCCAGGACGGCTTGCCATCATTGATGGAACAATGAATTCTGAATGATATCAGAGAATTCTAAAGGAAAATGTCAGGACATCTGTCCATGAGCTGAATCTCAAGAGAAGGTGGGTCATGCAGCAAGACAGCGACCCTAAGCACACAAGCCGTTCTACCAAAAGAATGGTACAGAAGAATAAAGTGCATGTTTTGGAATGGCCAAGTCAAAGTCCTGACCTTAATCCAATGGAAAATGTTGTGGAAGGACCCTGAAGCGAGCAGCTAATGTGAGGAAAAACCCACCAACATCCCAGAGCTGAAGCTGTTCTGTACGGAGGAATGGGCTAAAAATTCCTCCAAGCCGGTGTGCAGGGACTGATCAACAGCTACAGGAAACGTTTAGCTGCAGTTATTGCTGCACAGGGGGGTCACACCAGATACTGAAAGCAAAGGGTCACATACTTTTGCCTCTCACTAATATGTAATATTGGATCATTTTCCTCAATAAATAAATGACCAAGTATAATATTTTGGTCTCATTTGTTTATCTGGGTTCTCTTTATCTACTTTTAGGACTCCGATGATGTTTTAGGTCATATTTATGCAGAAGTATAGAACATTCTAAATGGTTCACAAACTTTCAAGCACCACTGTAGACAGAACCCCCTCCATCAGACCTCTTGGATGAATTGGACTGCCAACTTTGAGCCAGGGTTTATTATGCAACACTCGAGCTTGACCTCACAGTCGTGTTCCAAAGTCTAATGGAAAAGAGATTTTAGTTGTTGTTTAACCCTGGAATTTGGTCCAAAGTCTCCTGATTCTAAGCCAAACCCTTACACTTTTGTGACGGGTCTTGATCTACATTTTTGCCAGAAGAGCCCTAATGAAATTAGCTTCGTCTGCACTCTCAGCGTCTTTGGGAGCAGACATTGTAAAAATGACGGAGTGAGCTGCTCGCTCAAAGGGTTCTTTAATTTGTGGCTGTGATTTAAAGCACCGATCAGCAAACCATGTACGTAACAAGTCCTGTCATTGGGTGATGAGGTACAGTCACCAGATGTTTGGTGCTGTTTTATCAAGCCAAAGATTGTACTCACAAAGTAAATGGTTGCTTGTAGCTCTTTTGTTCATTAGGTGAGTGGTAATGAGAAATTTCCCTTGCTTTGAAAGAACAGATTTGTCTTATTGATCTTTCCTTTGGATCAGCAGCTCGTTTAATTACACTTTAAAACATGTTCTAGATTTATTGCACAGGACAACATTTAGTTTGCCTACCACTTTTTACTCAACAGAATCTCACAGAGGCTCACAAAGCATTTGTCTCTCTTATGAGGGCCAATTGTGTTTCTCAAGATATGTGACTAGTCTACACTATGAAGCCAAAAGTTTGTGGACAACCAAAAGTTGCATCCAAAATGACTTCAGTTTAATTAGTAGTAATTTCATTATTATTAGTCTTAGCTTAAAGCTTTTCACTAGATATTAGATCATGACTGTGAGGCTGGGCAGTGTTAACTGGCTAACAGTTGGCATCGTCTCAAAAGTGTGTTTTGGAGTTGGGGTCAGGGATCAAGTTCTCTCAAAGTTGGTAAACCATTTCTTTATGGACTTGCTTATGGAGGACAGATGATGCTTATGATGTATAGACTTGCAGGAGGTGGAGACCTAGGAAAGTGTCATATTGAGAGTCACGTAGGTGTTCAGTACAACCCGTTCTACTGCCACAGGAGGACAAATTAGAAATTGTGTCTACATAGTTTTGGTCATATTGTGTATATGTGTATATATTTGTAGAATATATATCTGTATCTAATATATCCACATCTCTAATGCTAATCCTATCCATAATCTAACTATGACACATTTTGGATTAAGACCGTTCCCCTGTCTCGATGTCCTCCCACGCTTTAGAGTTTTTAGGTCATGCAGTGTGCAGTTCTGTAACGCAGATGCTAAAGTGGGTCAGCTTTTCTTTTTTGCTGGTGTGTGATGCAATATTCGAAGAGAACCTTTCGCTTACTTGGCAACCAGTTGCTTTAGATAACATGCGTAATATGATGTAATCACTAACAATAATTAAAATGGAACCGAATGCCCCAGCTTGAATCCAGTTCAGTTTACCTTGGTTAACAATAGGAGAGCCCTAACAGGTCCTGTGTGGACCTCATTTTGTTTGAAACTAACAATTGCCTAATTGAAAATAATCTGTGCTCCACTTCCCTGGTCCAAAAAACAGAAAAGTCTAGAAAAGCTATCCTGATCTGTAGAGATTTTTGCCTCAAATTAATTCATAGAAAGTTGTCTACGCCCTTCCCTCCAATTCCCTCCCAATTTGAACACATCTGATGTCATAGTCAATTGAAAGTACAAGGGTTGTAGGCCAGTAAGACCCTCCGTACACCCAATTCTGTTCACCTGCTGTTGGTGGACTTCTGTAGCTTAGTCCACACAGAGGAACGGACTGAGCTCACTTAGTTTATCCTCCATCTTTGCTGGCACCTTGATCGGCCACAGGTGGCGCTTTTGTGGTGACTTGGAAACGATCCCTCTCAAGTCTCCGCAGGGGTGGGCTAGCTTATTAGACTGCTGCACCACCAACCTGGTCTAATAAAACTACACACTCACCTGTCATCTTCGGGGCCTCATTTACCAGTTATGACCTGTGATGATCCTTGTTTCTGTGGGTTTATTTTCAGGACGGGTTGGTGAAGGCCAACATGGAGAAGCTGACATTCTATGCTCTTTCAGCCCCAGAAAAGCTCGACCGAATAGGAGCTTACCTTTCTGAGAGGCTTAGCCGTGATGTGGCCAGACACAGATACGGGTAGGAAATGAAAAGATACAGTACTGTGCAAAAGTCTTAGGCCACCATAAGAGTTATTGTTTTAGCAGTAGTATAATGACCAGTTTTCTAGTACTGCATACAACTTTTCCTTAATTTCTGGTTGTATTCTAATAAAGAGACTGAGAAAATCTAATGGTGGCCTAAGACTTCTGCCCAGTACTGTACCTGAATAACCCCCCTGTTTTGGATCTGCTTCTCTTACTTGTGCGTTTCTGTGTGGTTGGTCAGATATGTGTGTATTGCTATGGAGGCTCTGGATCAGCTGCTGATGGCGTGCCACTGTCAGAGCATTAACCTGTTTGTGGAGAGTTTCCTGAAGATGGTGCGCAAACTGCTAGAGGCCGACAAGCCCAACCTGCAGATACTGGGAACCAACTCTGTAAGCAACCTTCAGCTTTTACTCCATGTCAAACTTTAAAGATCACACATTTTTCTATAAAGTATTATAAATTACAACTGGAGTACTGAAAACGTACCGAGCAAATGTTCCCATAAGATAATGTAAATGAATGAATCTGTTTCCAGACCCCAGAGAATCCACACTTATAAGGCCTTATATGCATTAATGGAGTTATTTTTATCCCTGATTTATGATGGGGATATGTTCAATAAATCCATCATAAGTTAAATGTATCATGAACCGATGAGTCTAGTACAGTCTGTACCGTATCATAGCAGACCTGATTACACATTAACTCTTCCTTTAACACTTACATTAACCTGCAGATGGTCAAAATCATTAACACAAAGCTTATTTTATAATAAAGTGTTGAAAATCTTATGCAATTTAGTGCATAATGGCTTGAAAGTGAAAAGTAAAAGCAAAACACTTACTCTATTGGTGAACTCATGGCGCCAGTTGCTAATGTTAACTGCTTAGCCTGAAAGCCAAGAGGATTCAGTTCCTGTTTTGCTTTCGGTTGGCTGTCATTAGTAACCTTTTTAGGACTCATGGAGATTTAGTTGCACTAAGAATCACTGTGTACTGAATCGTGATTAGAGTTTTGACTCGACTCATCCAAGTTTAAGGAAGAGTACCGAACAACCAGCAAGAACCGAGACAAATTTTTCTAGTTAAAATGTACCGAGAACCAAATTCGACAAGTTCTGAGGTGGTGTGTGCGTGTGTGTGTGCGTGTGTGTGTGCGTGTGTGTGTGCGTGTGTGTGTGCGTGTGCGTGTGGTGCGTGTGTGTGTGTGTGTGTGCGTGTGCGTGTATGTATATCTGTATATTAAACGTGCGTATATATATATATGTATGTATATGTACGTATGTATATATATATATATATATATATATGTATATATGTAGTATGTATATAGTATATAATATATATACAGATATATATATAGTATATATATATATATATATAACGTATATCTGACATATATCTATATCATATATAATATATATTATCTATCTATACATATATATACATAGTCATTCATATATAATAATACATCGTCATTATATCTCTCTCCTCTCTCGCTCTCATCTCTCTCTATCTATACCTCTCTCTCTATCTCTCTCTCTCTCTCTCTCTCTCTCTCTCCTCTCTCTCTCCTTTTCCTTCTTTTGTCCTATCTCTCTTCTCTTCTGCCTCTCTCTCTCTATCTCTCTTCTCTCTCTCTCTCCTCTCTCTCTCTCTATCTCTCTCTCTTCTCTTTTTTTTTTTTTCTCTATCCGCGTCTTTCTTTCTTCCGCTTTTTTTCTTTCTTTTTTCTTTCTATGTGTGGTGTATACACACATATATATATACTCATTGTCTCTCTGTTTTTCTATTCTGTTTTCTTTTCGCAGTTTGTGAAGTTTGCCAACATTGAAGAAGACACGCCCTCATACCACCGGAGTTATGATTTCTTTGTGTCGCGCTTCAGTGAGATGTGCCACTCTAATTATGAGGATCCAGACGTCCGCACCAGGTCAGAAACCAGATTCCACTGTAAACACCTAAACGAAAATGATTTAAAATAAACTATCACATGTAGACTAGCCATTGGGCTGCTGGATATCTTTGTGTATATTACTCCAAAGATTTAGCAGTACAATGCATTCAGAATCTGCATTCTGCAAGTCTGTTTCTGCTGTGCTCGAAAGTGAAGCCAAAGGGGGTTTGTTTGTTTGTTTGTTTGTTTTTGGATTTTAAAATGTGTTCTTGAGTGACTATAATAAAAAAGATATTTTGTTACCTGACATGAACGGTACTTATAGATCGCTTGTGTAACGTCTCGACGATAGTTGACGTTTTTAGTGCTGCATAATTTGAATGTGCTAATGAGCGAAAGAGAGCTGAGGAAATGAAACGACATTATCGCCTTCTAATTTTCCTCTCATTAAATTAATTACCATTTTGGTACTTGAATTAAATCACATTATTTTGCTCATGTCTGATTTTTCTGAGGGCTGCATAGGTGTCTGGTTACCGGAACGATGCTTTTCTAATGTAATTATATATATATATATTTTGTATTTACACATTTTTGGGTTTTTTTCCCCCCAGAAAGATGACGTTGGTGTTTGGTAATAAACGTTGAGTGCAATAAAAAAATAAATAGTGCCTAAAAACACTGCAGAACTTTTATTTTTCTTTATAAAAAAGACACACAAACAGAGGAAGCAGAGGGTGCATTTATAGTTTAAATATGTTCAGTTAAGTTCAGCAATTTTGTCACTTATTATTATTAGTTTAATCAGTTGAAATAAGAAATTTGGAAATCGTCATTATAAGTCTCGGCATTGGTCAATAAAAACAGTCGTCCACTAGATTGAGGTTCCACTGTATGTGAAAAATGTTTATTCAGAGCCATTTTGCTACATCACCTGAGCAGTGTTCTTTAACCAGAGGTTTTTAGCCAGCTAACAGCATAGAGAATCATTTGCTTATTAATGTGGCTTAATAATTTGTGTGTAAGTTCATCTGAACTTTCCTGCCTCCATGTTTATATGAATGTTTGTGTCAGGATCCGTATGGCAGGAATAAAAGGACTGCAGGGGGTCGTGAGGAAGACGGTCAATGACGAATTGCAGGCTAACATCTGGGACCCTCAGCACATGGACAAGATCGTCCCCTCTCTGCTCTTCAACCTGCAGTCTGGAGAAGGAACCGAAAGGTGAAAACGCACACGGTTTGGAATCGCCAATCATTTTGGTCACTGTTGCAATTACAAAAAAAGGCATTACTGATGAAACTGGCTGCTTGAAGTGACTGATTTATTATTCATTGGACTGAAAACCTCATTTTCAGCAGCATTACAGGAGTGTGCTGATGCCAATAAACACCAGTGTTTTCCCTGGTAACAATTCCCCTTGGTCTCCCAAAACACCAACATTTTTGCCGCAGTGCTGACTCACCGGGAAGCCCAATTACCGTGCACGCGTTACGCAATTCAGTCGGCACTCTAATAGACTGTATTACATCATGTAGCATGCGCTCTAATAAAGCTCTAATCAGATGAGCTTACTATTAATTATTTAGGTATTTTCCAAGGAAAAGAAAAGGAATGACTAAGTAGGTAAACAAAGCAGGCATTTGGTTAGAAGGGGGCGATGATGCCTCTCTTAGGGCCAAGCTGGGTTAGTTTTTATTTCTGCTCTCTTCCCTTTCAGTAACAGCTTGCTAGTAACAACTCCACTATATGTATACACTTTAAAGCTGTGTTATGGTATTGAGTGTTATGGCTTCCATCTATCCATCCATCTATGAACAAATTGGACCTTATGCTAATCAAGTAATAATTCATAAAAATTACAATTAAGCGTATTTAGAGCCGTCAAGTGAGCACATCAGTTACCCTTGTTTGACCCAGTATACCAACCAGTATTGAGCAGTTAAACTTGGATGAATGTGTATTAAAGGTGTAGGGAACCAGAGACAGTGTGCAGTCAGTGTTGGTTTAGTAGATGCTTATGTAATGAGACATGGCACTTCCCACCCCTGTCCTTTCTCCTGCTGTGATTCCCTGTTGATGTGTCCACAGTAGGGCATAATTACAGCACTGAAGGAGATGTTAATTACTCCTGTCTGCTGTTCTGTCTCTGCTAATTGGGTCTTACTGTAAATGGCAGCTCATTATTAACTTTACCCCACCACCATTATCAAGGGAACGGAGGAGAGAAAAAGTGACTTGTTCTAAAGTGCTTTCCATCGAGCACTCTCAGCAGTGTTTGACTGATGTGTTATAGTGTCTTCGTCATGCACGTTTCACAGCCCGAATGAATAAACCAGCAAATATGGTTAAAGGAAAATGAGAAAAAGTCTCGCATCAGCTTGAGTCACAATTCACATATATCTAGACTTAAGCAACTGGCAGCTTCATCGCGATGCCAAGTTCATCCTTCTACAGTTCGAAGAGTCTTGATCAGGAATGGTCTTTTTGGAACGGTAGGAACCAAGATGCTAAAGCTCACAAAGATTGGAATGAGGATCAGTGGAAAAGAGTATTACATCTGATCATTATACTAAAACAGCAATTCCAATGGTGGCCTAAGACTTTTGCCTACTACTGTGTATGTATAAGTTATGTACACACTTTTTTCTCTACATCTGTGCATACAAACATATCCAAAATAGAGAAGCAAGAAGCACCGCAGATTTAAATGCTGGAAGAGGAACCGCACCCTCGAATTAAATACTTGGCTTCTGATTCATTACTGACTCATTTAAATTCAGACACTTCCTGTTCTCCTATTAATCAAATTACAGATTTTTTTCAGGTTTTTGTTCACTGTGAGTGTAAGCGTACAGTAATTAGTAATTAAAGCAGGACCACTGGCACTCGGAGGCAGCGTGAGAGCAGGAAGTGAGAGCAGGGATATGAATAGGCTGCTGAATAAATGATGAAGGCTGGTGAGCTTCTCCGCATATACACGCTCTGGGAATCCGTGACTTCCTGGAAGCCTGTGGATCATCTGGAGCTTTAGTTAAGTTCCTGACCACTATTTCAGTATTACAACAGTATTATATGATGTATGAAATGCAGTGTCGTACATTGGGGCAGCTCTGATGGCTGGGTCGTAAGAGATCGGGGCTGGAAATGGCAGTTCCTTTAGGGCCTGGGTTTGAATCCCATGAAGGTTGGGTGATGTGGTTATGGAACCCTGTGATGATCTGGTGTTCTGTTTAGGGACTACTTTTGCCTGTTGTGAGTGAATTCCTGGATAGGCTCCAGACCCTCCTGCAGTGGGAGCAGAACAGTATAAGTTTATATAATAGGATGGTAGTGGCTCAGCAGTTATGGTACTGGACTGATGACTGAATGTGGAGTCACAAGTTGCCACTATTGGGTTCAAACAAATAGGAGGGAAATGGCTTGAAACTAGGTTGTACCAGTGTGATTTTCGCAATTTAAGCATGTTGGGTGAAAACGTACACATGTAATAAAAGTAATGAAGGGAGGCTCCTGGAATTTGATCGAGTGCAAAGATGTTTTTTTTTTTTTCTTTCTTTTTGGTCACCAGGACAGCGCTTCTTGTAAGACATCACGGCAGTCAAAGGACCTTCTAGTGTTCAGCAAGACCCTGAAGCTCAGATAGTACCTTGTAATAAATGAAGATTGACATGAGAGAAATCCTTTTAGTGTTTATAGATCTTGCGCTAAGAGCTAATACAGTACCTTGCAAAAGTATTCGGCCCCCTTGAACCTTTCAACCTTTTGCCACATTTCAGGCTTCAAACATAAAGATATGAAGTTGTAATTTTTTGTGAAGAATCAACAACAAGTGGGACACAATCGTGAAGTGGAACGAAATTTATTGGATGTTTTAAACTTTTTTTTAGAAATAAAA
This sequence comes from Ancistrus triradiatus, assembly GCA_025084515.1. Classification (NCBI taxonomy): domain Eukaryota; kingdom Metazoa; phylum Chordata; class Actinopteri; order Siluriformes; family Loricariidae; genus Ancistrus; species Ancistrus triradiatus. The sequence continues at coordinate 188,191 of JAJAGP010000964.1, read as the reverse complement.
AACTGAAAAGTGGGACGTGCAAAATTATTCGGCCCCTTTACTTTCAGTGCAGCAAACTCACTCCAGAAGTTCAGTGAGGATCTCTGAATGATCCAATGTTGACCTAAATGACTGATGATGATAAATAGAATCCACCTGTGTGTAATCAAGTCGCCATATAAATGCACATGCTCTGTGATAGTCTCAGAGTTCTGTTTAAAGCGCAGAGAGCATCATGAAGACCAAGGAACACACCAGGCAGGTCCGAGACTGTTGTGGAGAAGTTTAAAGCCGGATTTGGATACAAAAAGATTTCTCAAGCTTTAAACATCTCAAGGAGCACTGTGAAAGCGATCATATTGAAATGGAAGGAGTATCAGACCACTGCAAATCTACCAAGACCCGGCCGTCCCTCTAAACTTTCAGCTCAAACAAGGAGAAGACTGATCAGAGATGCAGCCAAGAGGCCCATGATCACTCTGGATGAACTGCAGAGATCTACAGCTGAGGTGGGAGACTCTGTCCATAGGACAACAATCAGTCTGTACACTGCAAAAATCTGGCCTTATATGGAAGAGTGACAAGAAGAAAAAAAGCCATGTCTCAAAGATATCCATAAAAAGTTTGCCACAAGCCACCTGGGAGACAACAACAAACATGTGGAAGAAGGTGCTCTGGTCAGATGAACTTTTTGGCCACAATGCAAACGTTATGTGTGGCATAAAAAGCAACAACAGCTCATCACTCTGAAGAACGCACCATCCCCACTGTCAAACATGGTGGTGGCAGACATCGTGGTTTGGGCCCTGCTTTTCTTCAGCAGGGACAGGGAAGAGATAGGTTACAATTGATGGGGAAGGTGGATGAGAGCCAAATACAGGACCATTCTGGAAGAAAACCTGGTGGAGTCTGCAAAAGACCTGAGACTGGGACGGAGATTTATCTTCCAACAAGACAATGATCTTTAAAACATAAAGCAAATCTAACATGGAGTGGTTCCCACAAATAAATGTATCCAGGTGTTAGAATGGCCAAGTCAAAAGTCCAGACCTGAATTCCAATTGAGAATCTGTGGAAAGAAGAGATGAAAAATTGCTGTTCCACAAAACGCTCTCCATCCAACCTCACTGAGCTCCAGCTTGTGTTTGCAAGGAAGAATGGGCAAAAACTTCGTTCTCTCGATGTGCAAAACTGATAGCGACATACCCCAAGCGACTCACAGCAAAAAGGTGGCGCTACAAAGTATTAACGTAAGGGGGCCGAATAATTTTGCACGCCCCACTTTTCAGTTTTTTATTTCTAAAAAAAGTTTAAAATATCCAATAAATTTCGTTCCACTTCACGTTTGTTTCCCACTTGTTGTTGATTCTTCACAAAAAATTACAATTTCATATCTTTATGTTTAAAGCCTGAAATGTGGCAAAAGGTTGAAAGGTTCAAGGGGGCCGAATACTTTTGCAAGGCACTGTATCTATTGCAAACAAAATCCTAAGTGTGTATCTTTTTATGTGACAATTTGTCCGCAGTCGCTCCCCCTCTCCGCTGCAGGCCAGTGAGAAGGAAAAGGACAGTCCAGCGGAGCTTACGGAGCGCTGTTTTCGGGAGCTGCTGGGTCGCGCCGCATACGGGAACATCAAGAACGCGGTCACCCCTGTCCTTATGTAAGAGATCCTCCTTTTTTGTTTGGACCAGACGTGTATGGCTTGGCGTTTAATGCGGTAAAGTGGCGCTGGTCTTCGTGGCTTCAGCTGATGCTCCCAGTTGTTCTGCTTATTCTGTCTCGCTCCATCTGCTTTTCCCCCAGGCACCTTGATAATCACTCTCTGTGGGAGGGCAAAACCTTTGCGGTGCGCTGTTTTAAGATCATCATGTACTCTATTCAGGTGAGAGAGCCTTGCGTGAGAAAGGTCACCCTATCAGCAAAGCCTGTCGAAGTTTCCTGGTTGAGAAGCTCAGAATTTGCATGCCTAAAACTTTGCATCTCTGGGTTTGTCTGATATATTCTGTGTGTGTGTGTCCAGTCTCAGCACTCTCACCTGGTTATCCAGCAGCTTCTGGGTCATCTGGATGCTAACAGTAAGACCTCAGCCACAGTGCGTGCTGGGATAGTGGAGGTTCTTTTGGAAGCAGCTGCTATAGCAGCCAGCGGCTCTGTGGGTGTGTTGTTTGTTTGTTTATTTCCTAACGATAGGACAAGGGTTTTTCTCTCATTTGAACCCTGCTTATACTGCTCAGGCTGAAGGACATTCTTTAGGATTGCGAAATTCGCATGGTTTACATCACTTCATTCCCACTGATGGTGTGAAACCAAACCAAAGAAAGCCCTGGAGTGAAAGTCGGCCTCGGGGGAGATTTTTGGAGGTTGATTCCTCCCCGATTAGTCCCAAGAGCTGTTTAGTGTGAAAGCGACTTTTGTCGGGGGTTGTGACGAGAACCTATCCCAGAATTTATCGGTAGCAGATGGACCCTGGCCCTGGACGGGACACCAGTCCATCACTGGCCGGTCTCCTCTCCCTCAGGCAGGGTCACTTGTGCTCGTGTGATGACTAGGGGTGCAACGATTCAAAAAACCATTGTGAAAAAAGAATATAAAGATGACGTGGAATAGAAATGCCAACTAGAGTAGTGTGATGAATAAATGAAGGAACCTACTGACACTGCCTGTCCACCAGAGGGCGCCAGCTCTACAGAAATGCAGCGCTTAATATCTATACGTATATGTTTGTGTTTTCTGTTTCAAGGCCCGACGGTGCTGGAGGTGTTTAACACTCTGCTCAGACAGCTGAAGCTTAGCGTGGACTATGAGCTCAGTGGCTCTTATGACTGCACCACCATGGGCAACAAGACGGTCAACGAGCATGAAGAGAGGCAGCTCCAGGAAGCAGTCATTAAAACCATAGGTGTGTGTGTATATAACACTGTATATAACACAATGATAGAAAGAGTACCAGCCAAATGGCATGAAAAGAGGTATAGAAAGACAAAAGTCTGCATGTATATGAGAGAGCGCCAAACTGAACGTTCATATAATTATAATAAATAATTAGTTAGTGAACCCTGTGGAATCAGCTCGATCTTCTTTATACGGACCTGCTCTGTGTTCTTTATTGTAGGGTCATTTGCCCACACTCTGCCCACGTACCAGCGCTCTGAGGTGATGCTTTTCATCATGGGGAAGATTCCCATGCCAGGAATGCATCTAACATTTCCACCTACAGGCTCTGGGTGGGTACTGCAGCCTGAAAATGTCTGCTTACTTTTCAAACATCTGCCTGGGTGTGGTTCATAGGGAGCACCATCCTTAATTCTGCATATGTACACTCACCGGTCATTTTATTAGGTACACCTTCTTGGTTCTACACTCATGTCCATTTTATCAGTTCCACTCACCATAGAGAGGCACTTTGTAGTTCTACAATGACAAACTGTAGTCCATCTGTTGCACTACATACTTTGTTAGTCTTCTTTACTCTGTCCTCTAATGGACATTTGGTTGGTGGACTATTTCCAGTCCAGCACCGATACTGAGGTGTTTAAAACTCCAGCGGCACTGCTGTGTCTGATCCACTCATATCAGCTTAAATGTGAAAACTTAAATGTGGACTGTTTTTTTTTTTAGGTCTGAGCGTGACCGGATGATCCAGATCATGCTGCTGAAGTCTCTGCGACAGGTACCTTTACTGCCTCTCATTAGAGAGAGAAGATTAAATCGGATTACAAACTAGCAATGCAGGCAGTAAAGTGTTGCTTTGAATTTTATTATCTAAAGTACTTGTGAAAAGGCGAGTGCTGGCTTGCATACTCTGAGTGGTTAGCGCCCCCTTCTGTTCTTTGGTATGTTTGGGATTTGTTCTTTCATTCATTCATTCTTACCCGCTTGCTCCTAGTCCGGCAGCACAGGGCGCCAATCCATCACAGGGCATAATAGCTTACATTTTGGGAGGTTTTCCTGTAGAACATGGAGACATTAGAGGGGATGCTGGTAAATGGATGAATCTTGAATATCATGCGTTGTTATTTACCAGTCAGGACCTCGTTACGTCTTCTTCATTTGCGTAGTACCTGACGCTCCTCTTCATCACTCTGTGCAGGTGACCTGTGGCTTCCAGAGTACGAACATGCTGACGGCTCTGCCCAGTTCCTTCCTGGACCCGCTCCTGTCCTTCACCCTGCTGGAAGACGCAGACGTTCGCCTGCTGGTCCTCGAAATCCTAGTCAGCCTCATCGATCGCCATGACAACCTCCCAAAGTTTTCCACAGTCAGGTGTGTATGCGTGGAAGATCTAATTAAAGGAATATTAATTATTAATACTAGACTGATCATGCTGAAACCCGGCCTGATCGATCGACAGAGGTGATTTCCACTGAGATAACCACTTTAAATGAAAAAAGTCTATTAAAACAAGAGATACTAATGAATGAAATGCAACCGGATGAAAAACATCTCCTGTCGTTCTGTAGCATTATCTCAGACATCTCTGTGCTCAAGCTTAAATGGAGAAGTGCTCCGGCAGCGGACAAACCTATTCATGAAGAAGGTACTGCTTTCCCTTACCCATAATGTGGCCATAATAGAGTTTATAGTGTACCATATGTGGGCTGATATAATTGATCGTGTGTGTGTTGCAGCATGCTCAGCAGCTGTACAGACACATCTACCTGTCCTGTAAGGAGGAGAGCAGCGGGCAGCCGCACTTTGAGATGCTCTACTCGCTCCTCGCCCTGATCAGCATGGAGCTCGCCAACGAGGAGGTGGTGGTGGATCTCATTCGCCTCGCTCTAGCCCTGCAGGTGAGAGAGACCAACATACACAGTACTCCTGGCTTTCCTTCAGCTGGACAAGAGCGTACAGCTTATAGTTGCTCATCCAAAGGAAGGTTTCCAATTAATAAGTTTGAATTCCAGCATTGCACTGTATAGACATGTATTGTTCTATTTAATGCGAGATTCACAAGCTGTTTGGGCAGTGTTTTGGAGTTCTGGAGCATAGCTCCAGACATGGCATAGCTCCAATTAATCCACACATGTATGATCTCTCAACTTGGCTCCTCATTTTGTCCTGGTTTGCAGGACTTGGCTTTAGCCAGTGAGGAGACGTTACCTGTCTACAATCGCTGTGCTGTTCACGCTCTCTCTGCTGCCTACCTCAATCTCATCTGCCAGCTCACCACCGTCCCCACCTTCTGTCAGCATGTCCATGAGGTCAGTACCACAAAGAAACCTGTGCTGTGTGTGTGTGTGTGTGTGTTTTACATCATATATTCTACCTGTGTGAGGACTGAATGATGGCATTACCTGAAAACTGTAGGAATATGAAAAGGTTTTGCTGATTCTTGCAAAACAAAAGTGCCTTTTTACAAAAATGGGAGCAAACTCATTAGCTTTAGATAAAGGTTTCGAATTTTTTATCATAGTAATACACAGCAGATGGAAAAAAACACAAATATAGTAAAACCGTTGTGTGTTTGCTTGTCTAAGACAGTGTTTCCCAACCTTTTTGAGCCACCAAATCACAAGGCACACCATGAAAGAAAAATGTCACAAAGTATATTTATTGAAATGTAACGACAATCTAGACTCCATTTACTTACTCAGTGTGAAATGTGGGCCTGATCTCTTACTGCCCTCTGGTGGGAGAGAATGTAATTGTTCTACCTGTGACTACGCACCGCTTGCTTAGAGTTCCAATCAGGTGAATCTGGATAATCTTCCAAGGCACACTGATGTTGGGAAACACTGGTCTTAGTACAGTCCTACCACCTTTTCCTGTCACACTTTTGGTGTGCTATTGTTGCAGGTGATTGGGATGAGGCAGAAGGAATCTCCATGTCTATTGCCAGAAGACGTCTTTATTGAAAATCCTAAGTGAGTCCTGTGAGAAAAGTATGAGATTGTAGTCTGATTTTAGGGGTTTTGCCGAAGTGTATCACTGCATTTCCTGGTCATGGTTACATTTATTGCTGTTGCTTTTTTAACAGTGGAGCATTTTCTCAAAGCCGCTTTAGACAGTGGCAAGGAAAAACTCCCTAAATGTTATAAGGAAGAAACCTTGGGAGGACCAAGACTCAAAAAGGGACCCACCCTCTTTGGGCACCCTATATAAAATTGATTATATATAGCATTTTACAGCAGAGCATCGCCACAAAGCAGCTTTATAACTGTCAAGTCAAGTCAGATCTATTTCTATAGCCCTTTTACAATGGAGCATTGTCTCAAAGCAGCTTTAAAATTTGAGATTATCCTCCAATATCTAAGGCCAATCCCAAATTGAGCAAGCCCAGGGAGACAGTGGCAAGCAAAAACCTTGAAGAAACCTAGGGAGGACCAAGACTCAAAAAGGGGCCCAACCTCCTTGGGCAGTGTAGATGTATGTAAGAATTCAATTAAGTTACTTGATTGATTAATTAACAGACTATATTTAAAAATAAATAAATTGATTAATTAATTAAAATATAATATATACTCTGATAAATGAAAGGTAATACAATATTATGAAGAGTATAATAAAACAGAGAATATAAGCTGTCACGTTACTGAACGGAAAGTCCCCATAAACATACATTTACCAGTGTATGTGAACACACGCTCGTGTCTTTCTAAAGTAGCGACATCCATTAGAGCAGATGAGTCACTCGCCCTTGCTTAGACCAGCTTTTAGAAACTTCTTCATTCTGTATTGTCCTTAAATCTGCTGCGAGTGCTGAATGGAAGCATTGATCGGGAAGAAGTGGTTTCTATTTCCAGATCCGCAGATGAAGGTTACTTCAGTCTTTTTAATGCCAGTTTAGTGCGAGAGCTGACTTGGAACTTTTGTGACGGAAAGGACTCAACCTTGTTTATGCTTTTAATTCGCAATTTTCTTCGCCCTGTCCGTGTGCAGGATCCCTGAGACTCTGGAGAAGCCGGTTGGAGAAGTTCTGTTCCAGCAGACTAAGGTTTGCAGAGGTGCTGGGAGGCAGCGGCTATAACACGGAGAGACTCGCCACACCTTATATCCCACAGTTTACAGGTACAGAGGCCGCCGAGGTGGGGCTGCTGATGGTGTCTGTGGTTACATACAGAGATCAAGGACTGAACTGTTTATGTTCAATCTAAATTCAACAATCTGATACAAATCTCCATCTGTAGTCCAGTCCAAAATTGTGTATGTGTCACGCCATTTGGTTTAAATGTACGATAGGTGCTTTCAAACTGGAGGAACTTATTCCATAGTTCAGTGCCCACAACCCCAACTGTGACAGTGGCAAGGAAAAAAACTCCCTAAATGTGATGAGAAGAAGCAGCCTTGGAAGGATCAAGACTTACATTTACATTTACAGCATTTAGCAGACGCCCTTATCCAGAGTGACTTGCAATTGGTACAGTCTTACAATCCAAGCAGTTGTGGGTTAAGGGCCTTGCTCAAGGACCCAACAGTGGCAGCTTGGCAGAGGTGGGATTTGAACCCTGGACCTTCTGGTCCAGAGTCCAGTACCTTAACCGCTAGCCCACCACAGACTTAATTTGCTGTCTTTGTTTCAGATGAAGATAGACTGTCCAAGAGGAAGAGTGTTGGAGAAACCATCTCTCTGCAGGTGGAAGTTGAGTCCAGAAACAGTCCGGAGAAAGAGGAGGTGAAACCCACACAGTTACACACCCACTCTCTCTTCCACTTGCTCTCTCTCTCTATCACTAACGTCTTGGCGTTGTTCTGTCCTCCAGAGAACTCCAGCTGAAGAAATCACATTTGAAGCACTTAAGAATGCTATAGGTGAGTGCAGTTGCATCCAGCCCAGTTCATGCTCTCAGGTCCTTAACATGTTAGTGTGTGGAGGTGCTGAGTGTGTTTGTGTGTGTCCCGCAGTGGACAGTGTAGGGATGGAGGAGCAGGAGAGAGAGCGGAGGAGGCAGGTGGTGGAGAAGTTTCAGAAAGCACCTTTTGAAGAGATCGCTGCCCACTGCGGAGCCAGAGTGAGTTACATTTCTGGACCCTGTTTCAGATCTGGATTCTGGGTTGCATATAGAAAGCAAGTTTTTGGGGATCTCATCATCTTTCAACCGTAAGAGGTCTCGAGTCACATGTGTTTAAGTAGCATTTATTTTCTGACGATGTTGCAGGACTACGAGTGCCGAGCAAATGTTTCTCATAAGGAATAATGTCAACTGAATGAATATGTTCCAGACCCCCAGAAAATCCACACTGTATAAGGCATTACATGCATTAATGGAGTTATAATGTACTCTGGCTTAAAGATGAAGGGCAGCTTTTTGAATAGTGTTGGCAAACACAAGGGTTAGGTTCTTTAAAAAAAAATGTATTCCAACTATAATCCAATTCTGTTTTTTATCCCCCACAGGCCACAATATTACAGAGCAAACTCAGTCAAATCTTCGAAATCACAATCAGGTGAGTTGTTACGTCAAACATGTAGATAAACTCACCGGACAAAAAAATTAGTCGCCTGTGGCTGAAACATACCTAATAGCGTGTAATACCGCCACGAGCACGAGTAACTGCTAAGATTCGATTTGGCATGGACGGGACGTGTTTGTGAATGTTCAGCCAGTCTTGCATCTAAAGAATTGCACAGTTTGGCCAGGTAGTCCCACAGATTTCACATCTGGGGAAAGATGTGTGACTGCTCCTGAATGTTCAGCATGCCAGTCATTCACATTTGCAGCTCTGTGAACACGAGAATTGTCATTTTGGAATACAGGGCTAGGAATGTCATGTTCCTCGGACAGATAACCTGGTTGTCCAGCAGCTCAGTGTGGTTCAAATTTACTGTCACCTCAAACAAAGTATCCAGTACAAATAAAACTCCACCAGAACATCACAGAACCTCCTCCAGCTTGAACCACAGCTTGCACGCAGTCCTCATTGAAGGCTTCCCGAGGGCTTAGATGAACACGACGCCTAGCATCATTCACATACTGACATAAACAAGATCATCTGACCGGATAACACTTTTCCAATCATGAACGGTCCAATTTTTGTGACTTTTCGCCCACTGTAACCGGGTAACTTTGTGAGCAGAGGTGAGCTTACCTGCCACTCTGCTCCATATGTCCACGGTATGCAGTTCTTTCAGAATTTGGTTGTGTAGGACCTGCGTTGACTTCTACAAGCAATACTTGGAAGAGAAGCGATTTTAATCACAAGCCATGAAACGTGTCGGTGGTCCATCAGTGGTCCATCGGTCCATCAGTTTCGTCTTTGGGTCAGAACGAGAATTTCCTGTAGACTGGGATTTTTGCCTTTGCTGGTAGACCCGTATGACTGTACGCTTCAATACAGCTGCAAATGCAGCTACTTCCTTCACGCTATGGCCTTTGGCACGCCCAAATGCAATCGCTCCTTTTTGGCAATTGTTAACATCTGCTTTTGACCCATTTTCCTCACACCAAACGAAACATCCACTGTACCACCTCTTCTCAATCTACAAATCTCATCATAGCCCCCCTCACCTTACCAATTTAAACACGCAAGGCGACTCATTTTTTGTCTGGAAGGCTTATATTAACTATACTGTAGTTTATTGTGGCGGTTAGATAAAGCGAGTATGTACACCTTTTAAATTTAAATCTTTTAAATCTTTGCACGTCTTTGCAGGCCTCCTCCAAGTCCGTCTGGTACCATCACAGCAAGCTACGGCCAGCCCCAGAGCCGCTCTGTCCCCATCTACGAGATGAAGTTCCCTGACCTGTGTGTGTATTAGCACAGTGTGTGTTAGAAAAGGCAGCACTGATGAGTTTGGTTTTTGATGTATTTATTTGAATCATTTTGAAGTAAGCAGATCCTTTTCCTCCATGCTTTCGATCATCTCTTAAACACCACAGGCAAATCAGAGTCTCCCCCAGTTGGCACTGTGACTAACGATGGCGAAGGCTGCTAAAGAAAAAGGCACAGTTACTGGTTTGTATTGTGGTAAAAGTGTTATTTGCCATATTTTAAGCCTGTCGTACTGATAAACAGTCAGGATTTTATTTTAACTTAGCAGTGCATGCGATCTGATCCTCGAATGCAGGTTTAAACTTGTTAGTTTTAATGCATTTATGTTTTTAGAAATGGCTTTTTCTGTGATTTATAAGTGTTACTTTCCTTAGTTCTTACCGGTGCTACTTTTGTTCCTTTTATGTTTTTTTGCACGTCTACAGTGTTCAGACTTTTTTTTTTTTTTTTTTTTTTTTTTTGGTTAGAATTAAGTCAGATTGTAACTAAAGATCTAGGATTGTGCTTTATCCTAAATGTGCCATACCACAGGCACCAGCATTTTTGGTAATATCGTTGGTAGGGGTGTAATGATACACTGCTCACTGCTCACGAGTCGATTTTCTCATGGTTATCAATATTACGTTCGATAAAAGACATTCCTTTTTATTTCGCAAGTGTAAACAATGCAGAACAATGCGCTTTTTCTTGTGCAAGATAAAAACTTCAGTCCCTTGCAATTAAATGAAATTATTAATAAAAAGAAATAGTGCTACTGCACTAGACTCACCAAATTTATCTAAGTAAGCACTATCTTAAATGAATGTAAACAAACAAGCTCACTGATAACGGAAGATGTGCGTCTGTGAACGTGTACTATTGCACCCTCTGGTGTTCAAAAAATGTGTTGCATTACATGGCATAATTAACAGGACTCCAACTCCACGGTGCACGTCGTCACATTTTTGCATCACGATGTATCGTTACACCCTTCATTTTAGTACTTCTGGCAACATTTATTTAGCAATCATTTGGAGCTTGTCCATTTCCGGGGGGCTGAGTTTTCCAGAAGCATTGTAACGCAAAGAAAATCATTAAGTGACGTTCATGTTAGCAACACTAAAGAAGGATCTCGGATGACGCAGCAGCAATTCACTAGCCCACCACTGTGTTGACCCAGGTTCAAATCCCAGTGGTGCCATTGCACACACATGATTGGCTGTGAGAGGGGCTGTGTCTCAGTCATGCATGCACTGGCGTCCCACCCAAGATAGGCTTGCGCTCGCACTCTAGGTCCTCCAGGGAAAGGCACCGGCACCAGTTGACCAAAGCAAAGCATGTAAAAGAAAAAAAAAAAAAAACAACTTCCAGGCGGTGCCTTACAGCACAGACATGCTTGGCTGTGGGTAAGTGAGGTGAGGCTCGTCCCAACCCAGAACTGCAGTGGACTGGTGTCCTGTCTAGGTCAAGTGTACACTTGCGCTTTGTTTTTCTTTGTGGATTGATGCTGGATCCACCACATCCCTGAGCAGGAAAAGGCAGTTCTCGAGCCCAGTGGTTCCCAAGCTTTTTTCCTTGGAGCCCCCCCATGAATATAAGAAGAGCTGTGATTCATTGTAAACGGGACTGTGGTAGCCTAGCCTAGCGGTTAAGGTACTGGACTATGGACCAGGAGGTCCAGGGTTCAAATCCCCCTTCTGCCAAGCTGCCACTGTTGGGTCCTTGAGCAAGACCCTTAACCCACAATTGCTTGGATTGTAAGATTGTATCAATTGTAAGTCGCTCTGGATAAGGGCGTCTGCTAAATTCTGTAAATGTAAGTCTTTATGGGCAAAAATTAACATAAAATACAGCTTTTTTTCCTTTTCTCTTGGGTTCCTTGTATAGCTTTTTTTGAGGGGAAAGTATATTTTTAAAGTAATTTTATATATAGATTTTATTTTCCAGTGAGTCTTTTACTTCAAGTTTACTTAACATGTGCCCCATCTTCCCCCAGGGTTGGGGACCATACAGCACTGCCCATCACAGCACTGACTGTCTTGTGTGACGTTGGGAGGCTGAATTGGTGATCATCCCTGGCACTGCAGTAGAGACCCTTAACCCAGCTCTGTCCTGAGCCCTGTTCAGGGTACATGATGATGTGCACCCTATGAATTCTGGGATGGGTTCTAGGTGACCCTGACCAGCATAAGTAGTTTAGAGTTAAGGGGCAGCAAGTGGAGCTGGTTAGCGCTGTTGCCTCACACTCCCAGAGATCCCTGGGTCAATTCCCGTTCTGGACTCCGTCTGTATAGAGTTTGCATGTTTTGCCCTTGTACATCTGGGTCTCTGTTGGGTGTTCTGGTGTCCCCTTACTTTTCAAAGACGTCTTAGGTCAATTGGTGTCTCTAAAAGGTAAGAGTTTGTGCGATCTGCGATGGATTGGTGCTTGTCTAGGGTTAGTTCCTGCCTAGTGCCCTGTGCTGTCAGATACACTCCCCGCGACCCTGAATTGGATTAAGGGGACATGAAAATGAATGTGTAGACTTAAGGATCTTGCTGAAGTGCCAGCAAGGGCACGGCTTGGATTTGAACTCGCAACCTTCTGATTAGAGCCTTAATCGCTGAGCTACAATGATTCGCTGTTAAAAGGTAGAGTGAGCAACACCGCCAACCTTGTACCTTGTTAAACCTGCAATGCTTTTGGGAAACTGAGCTCCGATTATTGAAATCGCTTCTTTGGTCAGAAAACATGGAGAGTTTGCGAATAGCACCTTTCACTATGGAGCTGTGCAGAGCTATGCTAACATGCTTTAAGCATATCTGATATATATGTTCTGCAAACTTCTAAGCGTTTGGAAGCCACTGTTTTTTGAAGGATGTCTAAGCACATTTATTTGCATATACTAATTAGTTACAGCAGGATATCAACAACACGTGAGTGGAAATGAAAAGCTCTTTAGTTGTAGAAGCTCTTTAGTTGTAGATCTGTAGACTTTGAACGTGATTTTCAGATCAAGCGTGTGCATCCATTAAGATCTAACCAGCATGGAATTAGCACCATCACAGGATTTAGGAGTGATGGTCTGATCACACAATCATCTACTGCAGCTCTAGGGCACGAGTCATAACACAGTTAGATTAGATCTTCAACATTGTCACCAGGCAAGTTTTGGCGTTCCCAAATGTGTCGTCCAAGTCACATCATGGCCTTAAGTGCATGACAAAAATGAGGCATAGTCCTATGAAGTACGTTTGGTGCCCTAACACAATTTATCTGCCATAGGACACAGATGAAGATATTTTTGTTTATTATCTGTGTGTCCGTGTTTCTCCTTCGGGTCTGGACTGCTGTAACCAGATTAACGTCGAATTGGATTGTGTGTGTTTTTGTTTAAACCTTGCTGTAGAACTGTGTGAGTTTCACCGCTGTAAGTGGTCGTCTGGTAAACGTTGTTGTTTCTCGTTGACGTCTGTGTGTCTACGTGTTCGAAGCCAGAACCTTCTGAAGCAAGCCATGTTTGTTAAACTCTTTATAATATAATGAGTTGTATTGATTTGACACATCAGTTTTAGACACACGATCGTCTTGCATGGTAAAAAATGACGTTCAAGACTTATAGGCAACATAAAAACATCCACACCCGTGTAAAGGCCGTTACACACAGAGCGTGATTTTTCATGCGGATTTATTCGGATGATAAGTTAGTGTATAATAATGGTATCTTCCACACCAGACACAAATTTGCAGACGCCGTAAATGTAACGTTATTTTATTCGCCCTCTGTTCGATTTTTAAGTTTTAAGACATCCGATAAAGAGAGCTAGCGAAAAAAACATGGTTGCCAGGTCCGCCTATTATTAGAGATTTTGCGTTTTGGGCTTATTTACGTAGAACAGTTGAGGGGATTGTATTGTGGGATCTGGCAACCCTGGAATTAACTACAGCTCCCGCTAAACGGCTATGGAACACTGTGTGAAACTCAGTGACTCTGAAACGCAATATATACCCAAGAAAGTGAATAATTTGATCATTTAATATTAAAAATCGAAGTTTACATCATCTTTCTGTGAGATTATTGGCTGGTTGCAAAGTAGAAACCGCTTATTGTCTTGGTCATGGAGGTTTCCCATTAGGCCTGTCTGACTACTCAAACAGCATACTTTGGATTACAACGGTTGGGTTTTTTGTGTTTATTAAATTCTTAAAAAGTAAACACATTCTGCTGAAGCTTATAATGTGCATTCACATGGACATCCAATGTGTGGAACTTTTTAATGAGAAAAGTCCTTGATGTCATATATGAGCAAGCAAAAAAGTGATTAGTGCAGTGAAGTCCCATAGATGCGAACCAGTTTCATTCCGAGAGTGGGTTCGGATGTCAAAATCTCTTGTTTGTGCACTTGTTTAAATTTTTTAATTTACTTTACACACGTTCACATCTTTGAAAGGTTGTTAGTTGAAGGTTCGCTTCCAGGAGACTTGCTGTGTTTGAATCATTTGCTAACACTGGTATTTAACAGTATGACTATAGCCATTTTTTGGTGGCAAAATTCCCCCCAAAAACCTGTTTCTTCTGCCATGTATGGTTTTCAGGCGAAAATCGCGTCCAAATGTTTTGTATTTTCCATGCGTGTTTTCATGTCACGTTCAGTGTGTAACGGCCTTAAACGGTTTGAGATGGGCTATACTGCTTAAGGTGATCAGTCATATATGGATCTTGCTTAAAGTTGAACTAATACGTCTGACTAAGGATGCAAAGCTGCAGGATTCTGAACTAGTTCTTTAAAGAGGCAGCAACCATTTTATTATCAGCTGTTACGTGATAGTTTTGTCTGTGTTTTAACCCCACTTTTCCTGGTCACGGGGGGTCTGACACCCGTCCCGATGAACACGGTGAGCAGGCATGAGCTTCCACTGGACTGGGTGGGTTATTGTTGCAGTGCTGGGGAACGATTCCCCCTCTGGGTTCCTGTTGCGCCTGCTTGTGACACCCGGCTTGGCTGGATGGCAGTGCCAAAACTTGGAACTACCCCAGAGTGCTGTTACTTGACACTGCTTTGGTGATTTGTTTATGGGTCCACACTTGCGTTCTTTATGAAGTTTATAACTTGGTCATTTTATATTGTTTGCTTTGACCTCATGAGAGACTCCCACATGATACAGGTCATGTAGTACATGTGTATACTGATATATGTAGTTGTTATCCTCATTTAATTTGAACTGAGGGTCTATAAGGGTTAATGCAACGTGTTACCTGTGGAGAAATGGTAATCTAGTGGAATTTGACCTGCCATATTGCTGAATGAAGGAGACGGGAATTGTGTACCATTGTTGAGATGCAAATTCATGTGTCCGTTTCTAATGAATGCGCTTGTACACATACAGCTGACTTTGTTTTTACATGTCAGTAATACGAGTGATCAATAAAACGTCTAATGATCAGTAGTGATTTTGATTTGTTCCTTTTTGCAGGTTGGGATGAGTTGTCCCAAATCACAGACTCAATTATTTAGGATCCAGAGTTTGAACTTAACCATTTTGAGATATCAACTGTGGTGTTGCGTGGTACACAAAAATAAAAACCTCACTCAGAAGTCGTTAGAATCGAATAAAACTTTGTGTGTGACTGTAATGATATATGTAAGTGATTACAATATTAGAGTGAAAGGATAAGTTTATTGGCGAAAGCTATACAGTTGAAAGGAGGCTCTAGTACCCTGTTAGGCCACCTTTAGTCTGGATACAAGATGCTATACGGTTGGGCATGAAAGCATACAGGTTACATATGGTATCCTGTAATACATTTGCCCACAGATATTGCAGCTGGGCTTGTAGATCCTGTACACTCATAGGTTGCCGAAGCCGACGTCCCAGCTGGTCCCATAAATTCTCGATTGGCTATAAATCTGGCAACCGGGTAGCAATTTGGCAGAGACATTCCTGGGAAAACATTGCTGTGCTTGGCCAAGTGTTATCTTGCTGTAAAATGCCATTTGGAAGCCATGCTATGAGAGGCAACACATTTGGCCAGAGTGTCTCCTGCACATATTGCTGATTTGTTAGTGTCCCTCTTATCAGTTCTAGGAGTGACCGACTGTGGTAGCCTAGCGGGTAAGATACTGGACTATGGACCAGAAGGTCCAGGGTTCAAATCCCACCTCTGCCAAGCTGCCACTGTTGGGTCCTTGAGCAAGGCCCTTAACCCACAATTGCTTGGATTGTAAGATTGTATCAGTTGTAAGTCGCCCTGGATAAGGGCGTCTGCTAAATGCTGTAAATGTAAATGTAAATGTAAATATGCGATGGCTCCCCAGATCGTCAATCCAGCAGTTGGGGCAGTGTGTCACTCCACAGAGAAGGCACGATTGAGACGCTCACCACGATGCCTTCAAACTCGAACCTGACTTGGATTCTTGAATCCCAAACAGAACCTGGATTCGTCACTAAAGAAGATATGGTTCCAGTCTGTAGCAGTCCAGGTTTCTCGTTCACAACACCACTGCTAATGAAGGTGATTGTGGCTAGCCGGCAATAGCAGGACATGTAATGGACAACAAATTTCCTTCTACTAAGCGGCCAGAAATGGTCCGGGCAGAGATGGGTGTTTAGTGAAGGTGTCAACTGTGTTTGGATGGTGGACAACGAAACTGTGGGAACTGATTGTTTGTCGGCGGATCAAACTATCTTCTCTACTGGTGGTCTTTCTGGGCCATCCAGAGCCTGTTCACCATGTGTGTTCCCCCTCACGAAGTCACTTCTCCCAACACCTCCTAACAGCTAGGTCAGAAAGGCCACGATATCGGGCAATTCGTCAAAACAACCATCCTGCTTCTCTCAGTCCAGTGATGCAATCTCTCAGAGTCTGTCAACTGGCTACAGTGTCTTCGAGTGTGTCGTAGAGGTATGTCTAGCAGTCAATGCTCTCTCACCAAGAGGTACACTACCCAAAAGTAGCATCTGAGAGGCTTTTTATAGGGCAGCAGGGGAAACACTTTTACACCCTCTTGTGGCAAGACCCATTGTCTAATCAGACCATACCTGTAATCATTTACGTATCTGTCTGAGAGAGAACTGTGACGCGTTTTGCAGCAATCCGATATTATCTGGGTGCTTTATTTATTACAGTTTTTGTCAATGAGTACTTTAAGCTTTTAATGCTCCTAAGAACAAATAATTGTTTAGAAAATTTGCATCATCGTGTATACAAAGATAAAAGCAAAGAAAACATACTCAAACTAACATGTCTGGATGTTCAAAATCTACCAAAATATCTTCTGTTTTGTCTTTTTTCTTAAAAGCCATTAGTTGGTAATATGCCATATTCACCAGGCTCATCTTTTGGTCTGGTCAGAGTCCAGATTTGAATGCTATAGAGAATATTTGGTCTCAGATTAAACCCAACTACCTGGGAAACATTTTTCAACGACTGACTTTCCAGTTTTGGGTTTAACCCATTGTTGTTTTGGCCCAGGAGTATAGTTTTTGACAAAAATACATACCTTAGGTCATCTTTCTCCTCCAAAGTGTCCCATTATTAGTGAATGTGCCCTGCAATGGGCTTAGTCTGTGCTGCTGCTCCAAAACTTTAGAATTCTTTGCCTTCAAAATTTGGCTGAAAACTTTCCTTACTTCACACTACTTTTCCTTTGTGTTTTTTTTTCTGGTGTCCCTGGGATTGTGAAAAACATTATATAAATTGATCTATTACTTTTAAGATTACCCTGAATTATATTAAGCAGGCATGAGCAGTGAGTGAGTACATCTTTTCTACTTGCCAACAAAATGACCTTGTTAGTGTGTAATAGATTCTTACTGAACCATAACGATTTTACTAATCATTTTTGTCTTTTTTTTAGTGTGTATACGTTATAGCCACAGCACAGAAATGATATCACCAAGGGTTTGTGCTTAATTACTTGCAACATGGAAAATATATTAGAATATACACTTTCTGGCCAAAAAAGGTCACCACCTGGATTTTACTAAGCAAATAGTTAAGAAAAAGAGCCTCCCATCGAATTATTACTGCATAGGTGATTGTTTCAGCTGTCGACAAGTTATTTAACCGTAACTGATGCAGAGAGTAGCTTCTCATTTGTTAAATTCAGAAGGGTCAGATTGTGAAAGAGTGGTTTAGGGAGCTTGAGCCATCATTTTCACACATGGATTGGCCACCACAGAGTCCAGAGCTGAACCCCATTGAGAATCTTTGGGATGTGCTGGAGGAGACTTTGTGCAGTGGAACAAATCTCCCATCATCAATACAAGATCTTGGGGGGGAAATTTAACGCAACTTTGGACAGAAATAAATGTTGGGACATTGCAGAAGCTTGTGGAAACGATGCCACATCGAATGCGTGCCATGATCAAAGCTAAAGGCGGCCCAACCAAATATTAGTGTGACTTTTTTTTGGCCGGGCAGTGTATTTACAATCTTGTACGTAAATGTAAATGTGACTTAGGAAAATTTAGTGGGATTGAAGAGCATCGTGTTATGAAGACTGTGTTATGTGCAAATGAATCAATTTTCATTATGAATAATTAAACGAATACTCCTTTAATCTAGTGTTTACCAGATCTCTCAATACAAGTAAGAAGTAAGTTTGAAGACGGAGCATGTGAGGAAAGGACTATGACAAACACTTATGATTTGAAATCATTTTTATTAATTTTGTGCTCTAAGATGGAAGCTAAGTGTTATCTGGCATGAGGCTCAGTGGAGTCCTGGTGATCTTTAGCCTGACGGAGAAGCTACGGTAGGCTATGACATGGGGAATGCTATGACACATTATTATACGATATGTCAAATGTCCATCGTTCTCTGCAGCTGCTTATTGTCCGTCTTTAACAATGATATTACGCAGCAGCGTGAGCAGGGACCTATGGGAATTCTCGGGCCATGGCTTCATGAAGCCGCCGTAGCGTTTGACTGCTGGGGGGACGTTCCAGCGGAAGTGGGTCATGCGGTACTTCTCGCCGCCCTTCGTGCTCTTCTTGTCCTCGTCCTGTTGCTCCTCGGAGCTGTCCAGGTGCCGTTTGTTGGGTGGAAGGAACGGCATCTCCAGAGTCTGGTCCTCATGACCATCGTCCAGGGGAGCCCGACGCGAGCACTTTGGACAGGCCGGCGTTTGCGACCCATGGGTTTGCCCCAGCGGAAATGCTCCATGGAGTACGATGGCCTGTCTTCACTGCGCTGGGGTCTCAAACCTTCAACCTCGACATCGGTGGGATCAGACGGAACCAAAGCGCGGAGAGCAGCTCGCTGAGGGAGTCTACCTCCTCGTCTCCGTCACCGTTCTGCTCCAGATTCGGAAACATGCCTCCTGTGTTGGTGGCTAGCTGCTTCAACCTGCACTGCCAGACACATTCCTACAAAGAGGAACATGAACATGCAATATTTTGAGCTTTCAGTACAGTTAAAAGCAGAAAGAAAATACTTAAAAAACAAAAAACAGAAGAAATACTTAAATGTATTACTGACCTAGATCAAACTGAATATTATTTAGACATATTTAGTATTTGTAATCTTTAAACCCACAAACAAGCACTTGGTGGCTTGAATAGGACCTGAAGTTTAGGACTTGGGACTTGACTCGGAACTTGAGTGTCAAGACTTGAGACGAATTGTTACTTGCAACTTAGTGACTTGTTCCCACCTCTGCTTTATAATTGTTTCAATCAAATTGACATTTTATTACACCACTTAGCTGTACTGTAAAAAAAAAAAAAAAAAGGAAATTCTTATGTTAGACTAATCAACAATGAGTGGATGAACTCTAGTGAGGAAGATTTTTTATAATACAGTTTTAGAAATAATATTTTAAACGTCGCTGGCATTTTAGAGACGCTGGTTCGACTTCAACTAGTACAGTTTAAGTTTAGCTTTAGCTGAGCAGGTCTAAGGACTGTGGTAGCCTAGCATTTAAGGTACTGGACTATGGACCAGAAGATCCAGGGTTCAAATCCCCTCTGCCCCAGTGGTTTAAGGGTTTTGCTCTAGGACCCAACAGTGGAAGCTTGACAGCGGTGGGATTTGAACTCTGGACCTTCTGAGCCCTAGTCCAGTACCTTAACTGCTAAGCCACCACAGTCCCACAGACCTTGCTGTTTGAGAGATGTTTATTGAGAAACGTCTAACATATCCCAGACCTCGACATATATAATATACAACTGCTTTTTATTACATATTGCTAAAATGTATTTTTTGTAGTTTTAGTATTTATTTTTAACTATAATAACAAGATCATTTTCTTTCACACTCATATTCATGGTTAGAAGCACTTGTCTTATTCTGGTTAATATAATGTTGCTGTTGGTAGTGCTACTTTTTTAAAGTATCTTTTCCAACAAGTACAAATGTTACTTGGCTCATTTAGAGAAACTGTTCGTTTAAATCTTGTTTGATACTAAAATTGAATTTTCCTTACTGCGGTTTTCTCCGGAGAGCCGAGGTCTGTACAGTGCGTGATATCCCAGCACTGCCCATCCACTGCTGATCCACACACACACAGGAGGAGTGCAGTCATCAGCCAGGAACCACACTGCATCTACAACCAGAGAGAACGAGAACAATGATATAATGGCCAGGTGAGTCTGAAACAGACAAATGAAATCTATTGTTCTTGGCAAAACTGAAGCATGTTCCCATTCCTCCCATTGTCCATGAAGCTGAGTGTTTAGAAGATGTTAAGTGGTCATTCATATGGTCCTGCATCTCTGGGAAATAAATATAAGGTGACACCGAGTTCACGTCCCTTATGTATTCATCATCATGGAGAGATTACAGTGGTACCTCGGTTCTTGTCATTAATTTGTTTCAGAAGCCTTGCCGAGAACGGAAAAGACCGAGTACCGAGCAAATATTTCCCATAAGGAGCAATGTAAATTGAATGAATCCGTTTCAGACCACCACAAAATCCACACTGTATAACATTATATGCATTAATGGGGGTTGTATTATACTGGTGCTCCCTGATTTATCCGTTCTAAAAAAAACCCATAACCGATGTATCATGAACCGATGAGTTTAAAAAGTGATTGGTAGATTCATAGTGGAGCCTATGGTGAATAGCTGCTAATGCTACCTGCAGCCTGTATTCTGGAGGAATCAGTTTCTCTTTTTCTCCCTTATCCAGAGCGACTTACAATTGGTACAGTCTTACAATTGTGGGTTAAGGGCCTTGCTCAAGGACCCACCAGTGGCAGCTTGGCAGAGATGGGATTTGAACCCTGGACCTTCTGGTTCGCAGTCCAGTACCTTACCCGCTAGGCTACCACAGTCCACAGTCTTTTCCTTTCAGTTGGCTGTCAATAAAATAACCTTTGTTAGGACCCATTGAGATTTATTTTCTCTAAGAACACAATCCTGTAGATGTAAAAATAAAGAAAAACATGATGAAAACAGTGGAGATCTTCTCTGAGAGCTGTTATGAGTCTGAATCACTGTGTACTGAATAATGAATTGACTATCGCGTTTCAACTAATACAAGTTTAAGCAAGTGTGCCGAGTACCGTGTTTCTGTTATATTTTGTTTATTAAGAATTGTTTTCACTCCTGCAGAGGCTGTTATGTTTTCCTAAATCTAAGCTGAAACAGACCTTTTCTCCCACAGTCTACCATTTTTCTTGTCTATTAATTGTTGATGGTTTTTGTGATGAACAATTAGCCTTTTAGTCATAGAATTTGCTTATACGTTTAACAAATGTAGGGCGACCCTTAGCTTACAAAACTCTGCCCTGGAAACTGTAGTGTCAGGCAGGAAGGCTTTCTTGAGTCCCAATGTGAGTCATGGCACTCACAGGCAACGTTCTTATCCGTAACTCTTTGTGTTACAGTTTTACAGCCATTCTTAACTACATAAATCGACCCTAAGGGACTGCAGAGTGTTGAACCTCTCACACTGTAGGTCCCTGCTTTACCTCAAGTTTTCCTCCCAATAACATCCCTGTACATTTTCCATAGTCTAACTAAAACATCTTTGTCTCACTCCCTTCTACACAAGTCCGTAAATCTCCAGTCCTTGATCTCTACAAACATCTCCTGCGAAACAAGCTCTTCTCACACACAGGAAAACAGAAAATATTGCGGAAATGGATTCTTGTCATATAGAAGTTAAAGAAAAATGGAGTACTTCTATCAGCCATTACTTGGTCTGTGTAAAACTATCAAACAGAAAATGCATGCAACACACACTGTCTCTGTCTGTCTAATGAGCACAGTCATGGAAGTGTCCTGAATCATCAGTCCTGTTCCCTTTAGGCTAATCGTACTCTATATATGGTACGGAATAGTGCCACAGTCTTTAGCTATGGGTGTCTCACAGTGACAAGTAATGAACTTGCAAATAATTGTGTTGATTATTTTTCATTTTGACTATGTTGATTTAGACATACAGTACCAGTCCAACGTTTTGGACACACCTAATGACAATCATAGAATTCTCTTTTGTATAGCAATTTTCTCTTAAAGTTAAAATTAAAATAGCATATATTTGTTTTATTATGCCTGGTGATTTAGGAAAATTAGGTTTTTGAAAAAAACAACAAGTGGACAGAACAGTCAAAAACTATAATGAAGGAGATGCTTATGAAGGTCAGCACAGGAAGGAAAACCTTTGTTTGCAATGTGCTACGTCTGCTGCAGATGACAGAAAGACATCGTCAGTTAACAAACCCAGTAATTACAGTTAAGATAAATCTTCTATGGAGATCTAGTATCATATCTCAACCTCAAACTGATTGATTTGTCTTATTTTATTGCCTTTTGTGCCACTATAAGGTGAATAACTAAAATAAAGAAAAATGTATTAAAAGCAGACACGTCTACAGTTGACACTCTATATAACATTATTATTTATTCTTATTAGGCTTGGCAATGATTGTGACAATTTTTTCATTTGTAAAAATTATTTTATGTCTATTAAACATTAGATTTTTATATATTAATACGACTAAGTCCAATGAACCATAACTACAATGAAGTAATATCCAGTATTAGAAGAATCTGTTGAGGCGCTCGGTTGGAGCACTGGTCTAAGGTGGCCATGTGGTCCGGCTGGGTTGGGGGTGACATGCAGGCGGTGATGATTTCCTAGTCTCGGACCCTGACTTGGAAAAGCGTGGATAAATCGTGAAAAGAAGCAAAGATGCTTTGCTTCTGAGTAAACCTGTGCTGTGTGAGACCTCAGTCACTGATTTCTTTGAGACGGTAAAGTTAGGACACTGCTGCTGAGGCTTGTGGGCTGCAGAGATGGAACTCATTCAGAAGGAAAGGAATTCCTTTGTAAAGGAAGATGCTATAATCGGCCTCATAGCTGAATGATGGTGGACGTCTCACAGCACGAACAGCTCGCTTTCTCACCGAACCAGTCGGTGGCCTTCAGCCAGGGTTCAGACGTACATCATCACGTCACAGGCTTTTAAGGCTTTTAGTTTCAGATCCTGTTCAGGATAATGAAAAACAGTCAGGAAGCTCTGTGTAACCTTGGTCATGTTTACTCACTGCGTCATTCTCGTGTGAACACCTGGGTTTTACAGTCTCTTGTGTAGTGCCGTTTCCTGCTTTTTGCCTAATCAGAAAGCTTTGCATGTTGTTGTAAAAAAGTGGGAATTTGGAAACACAGACTTGAAAAGGCAGTTTCTTGATTTATTTTGTTTGGTTTTCACGGTTTTGCTTTTCTGGTCAGGGTTGCACAGGCGTCCTGAGCCTATCCCAGATAGCACAGGGTGCAGGTGTAAGCGAAAAACAAAAGAGAAGTTTAAAATAAGGTGTATCATGTGCAAAAGGTTTCAAATTTAGAGGAAAAAACTTAAAGATATTTCCAAACATCAAAATAATTCTAACCAGCACATAAGGGCTGTTTCACATTTCCAGAGGTCCCCAGTTCGATTCATGGTCCGGACTCGCTCTAAAGTGAGTGTCCCAGTGTGGGTGTGAGACAGATTACTGCCCTGGCAAGGACTGGTTCCCACTTGTGCCTGTGCTACCATTTTAGTCCCCACTCCATGCGACCCCGGGTTGGCTTTAGTGCGTACGAAAATGAATGAATAAAAATTTAAGGATGTAAAGCTGTAATGATGAAAGAAGCAGAATTATAAACTGATTTGATATAGTGTAAATAAAGTGTAATATAGTTAATAAAGGTTAATGAAATGATTAAACACATTATTTATTGTAAAAATCAGTTTACCGGTTAAATCATTGAGGGTAAAACCTCATGTTTTGGGGGTTTATTAACAATGTATTTCCACAAGATAATACAAATGTGATAATACAATTTAAGCAGCAAACTTATACACTTAGCAAAGTTAACACTGCATTTTAAATGAATGAAATGAAAAGTTTAATTGATGAAAAGATAAATGTAACATGCAGATAATGTGCCTGTTACACTCTCACTCTGCTAATTCACTTTGTTTAAAAGTTACATTACTGTTATAGGCATCCATAATTATAAATATTATACAGTAAGCATATGCATTATATTTTGTAACATATATTTGTTACAGTTTCTTATTCATTAATTCAAGTTCAAAATTGAACCAACCATGTCTATCATAAATCTGTTCATACTGCTGTATAATTTTGCTGCCCCCAAAACATGGTTTTATCATAATTATAAACATTTCACAATGACAAAAATAACTTTGAACTAATAAAATAAATAATTTCCATTAACAAGATTTTATGTAACATTTGATTTGTATTATGTGATTTTGTGATAATAAAAAGTAGCCAAATTATACAACAAGAATAATATATAAACTAATAAATATCTCATGAATTAGATCACTATAGTATGCTGAGTTACTAATACTGGCAATACCTAATTTATATTATTTAACTGTTAAAATACTGATGTATTATTTGAGTTCTGGTATTATATAAACCAAAGTGAACATTATCTACGGATTTTTATTCTTGTTATCACTATAAAACCCCGCAATGCAATTTTATAAATTGTATAATATGCTAAAAATGTGAGTATATGTGAAATATAATAAATAAAGTTGGCAGCAATCTATTGTATAAGTTATCTATAATATATAGATATATAGATATAGGTCTCTAGATGTTATATAGACATATCTGTTGTAGACAAAAGTCGAGAATTTCCTTACCTTAATGGATGGCTGTGACGTTTGTAAATGCCTGCTTCTTTCGTGAGATGATCCTCTTATCCTGCGGTTCCTCAGTTGCGTGATTGGGTCTGTGTTTCTCTGTTTTCCTGAATCAGGGTCTCTCACTTATTTATACTCCCAGGTACACCACAGCCCCTCAAGGCCACGAGATAATAAGGTGGATGGCATTCTGCTGCATCTCCACCGGGGAAAATGCAACAGATGTTATCCCCTCCTTCAATAAGCGTTCACACCCGACGGCAAACTGATCAAAGACGTCATCACGACAGAGGAGAGTGGATTAACAGGTTGGTGCTGAGGTCCTTGTTGGAAAAGATGGGGATTTGGTTCATTTATTTTGTCACGCTCTGAGACCTGAGCAGACTCAGAGTTCAGGCTCTGAAACGGAAAACTGGGAATGACGCTGTTGGAAATGTCATTGTTCAGTGTTCTGTCATCAAGGCGTCCAAATTGATCAGACTGTGGTGACCAGAAAGAGCAAATGCAGCTCGTCCAGTCACCCAGAATATTCTACAGGTTAAAATATAGAACACATAGGATGTTTGGGAACTATGCTAAAAGCTTTACTATGTGGAAAATAAATTGTGTTAATCATTTATATAAACAGAATTTCAGTCTAAAATTGTTGTACTCCCACACCCACGTCTGTGTTTTGTTTTTGTGGACACTGTTGAATCTTAAATATACAATAATTTGGCGACCATCCGAACAACATCCATTCACTGTAACGAGAGCGGTCTTCGAACTTATAATACATTATAAGAGGAAATAAACATCTGTCTTAACTCCGGATTTTGCGACTGTAACCAGCTGATCACCTCAATAGCCAATCAATGTAGCAGCTCCATGAGCAGAGGCGGGAGTTTATGAGCAGATGGTCGTGTGTTTGCTTGCTCATGTTTGGACTAAACACTGTTCTAACTCAGCTGATGTGTTTAGAGGCTTTTTTGAGTAAGTTTATTTGTGTTGCTTGGATGACTTTCCACTACTTCTTTATAACAAGCTGTAAATGGTGTTTGTAAGTGTACTCGTTTGTCCTATTGTAAGTAGTACTGCTTTGTTTGTCCCCCACTACCTGGTTCATCTGGCTGATCTTCCATATTCGTAATACTGTCTGTCGGTGCATTTTTGGCTTCCGTTAAAGAAACGTATCAGGTCCATCGTGCCGTCCTCTTAGGTGTTACAGCTTAATTACTTATTTACTGTATTTTATATCATTATTGCAAATTTCCATGAACTAAAAATGCGATCACGTTAGGGGTGCTGTGTACAGTGGTGCTTAAGTTTGGGAACCCTTTAGAGTTTTCTATATTTCTGCATAAATATGATCTAAAACATCATCAGATTTTCACACAAGTCCTAAAAGTAGATAAAGAGAACCGAGTTAAACAAATGAGGCAAAAATATTATACTTGGTCATTTATTTATTGAGGAAAATTATCCAATATTACATATTAGTGAGTGGCAAAAGTATGTGAGCCTTTGCTTTCAGTATCTGCTGTGACCCCCCCTGTGCAGCAATAACTGCAGCTAACGTTCCTGTAGCTGTTGATCAGTCCTGCACACCGGCTTGGAGGAATTTTTAGCCCATTCCTCCGTACAGAACAGCTTCAGCTCTGGGATGTTGGTGGGTTTCCTCACATAGCTGCTCGCTTCAGGTCCTTCCACCACATTTCCATTGGATAAGGTCAGGACTTTGACTTGGCCATTCCAAAACATGAACTTTATTCTTCTGTAACCATTTCTTTCGTTAGAACGGTTTGTGTGCTTAGGGTCGTTGTCTTGCTGCATGACCCACCTTCTCTTGAGATTCAGTTCATGGACAGATTGTCCTGACATTTTCCTTTACAATTCTCTGCTATAATTCAGAATTCAAGTCATCCTGGCCCAGATGCAGCAAAAAAACAGGCCCAAACCCATGATACTACCACCACCATGTTTCACATATGGGATAAAGGTTCTTATGCTGGAATGCAGTGTTTTCTTTTTTTCCAAACATAACGCTTTTTTTAAAACCAAAAAGTTCTATTTTGGTCTCATCCCATCCACAATACATTCTTCCAACAGCCTTCTGGTTTGTCCACGTGATCTTTAGCAAAACTGCAAACAATCTTTTTGGAGAGCAGTGGTTTTCTCCTTGTAACCCTTGCCATGCACACCATTGTTGTTCAGTGTTTCTTCTGATGGTGGACTCATGAACATTAACATTAGCCAATGTGAGAGAGGCCTTCAGTTGCTTAGGAGTTACCACGGGGTCTTTGTGACCTCGCCAACTATTACTTGCCTTGCTCTTGGAGTGATCTTTGTTGGTCGACCACTCCTGGGGAGGGTAACAATGGTCTTGAATTTCCTCCATTTGTACACAATCTGTCTGAACTGTGGATTGGTGGAGTCCAAACTCTTTAGAGATGGTTTTGTAACCTTTTCCAGCCTGATGAGCATCAACAGGTCCTCAGAGGTCCTCAGAAAAATCTCCTTTGTTCGTGCCATGATACACTTCCACAAACATGTTGTGAAGAGCAGACTTTGATAGACCATTGTTCTTTAAATAAAAACAGGGTGCCCACTCACACCTGATTGTCATCCCCATTGATTGAAACACCTGACTCTAATTTCCACCTTCAAATTAACTGCTAATCCTAGAGGTTCACATACTTTTGCCACTCACTAATATGTAATATTGGATCATTTTCCCTCAATAAATAAATGACCAAGTATAATATTTTGGGTCTCATTTGTTTTAACGGGTTCTCTTTATCTACTTTTAGGACCTGTGTGAAAATCTGATGATGTTTTTCAGTCATATTTATGCAGAAATATAGAAAAATTCTAAAGGGTTCACACAAACTTTCAAGCACCCACTATAGATTGGGAGGGTTCCAATCCTGTTTTCATCTCTATTCACATAACATAATATGTGGTCATTCAACAGCACATAGAATGACAGAAACAGAACATGATGCTGAAGTGACTAAATTTCAATTACAAACACCATTACATTAGCTTAATTGGCAATTAACAGCATGTATCAGCTAGAAAACAGGGCCTAACAATAAGATTGTGTGAAAAGCAACACATTTGAGGCAGTTTTACAGGAGCAGGTGCTCACTATGGTGCATTTTCATGATGATGATCCCCTATTCTGGTATCACAACACCCTTATGAGTACTGCTCAAATGATTTGAGTGGTGTGGTGAACCAGTATAAAGGAAAGACAGTGGCTTTTTCAATCACTAGATGTAAACATCATTGAACCATTGGAAGTTTGGAAGTTCTAAAGCACAGGAACAGTATAGAAAATGCAAAAAAAGCCCCACAAAAACAGTGTTTTTTGCTGATCGTGACATCAGTAGTACTGTATAAAGTATAAAGAATGTAGAGCAAAGTGCCTCCATAACAACCCACAACGACAGCAGATGCCTCACGTTGTCAAGTGGCAAAATGTGATTAACAGCGTTTAAAAATGGCTTAAAATTAAGCACACCTAATTGATTCTACATTCACTGTACATTTTATCAGTTCCTCTTACCATATAGAAGCACTTTGTAGTTCTACAATTGCAGACTGTAGTCCATCTGTTTCTCTACATCCTTTGTTGGTCCTCTTTACTCTGTTCTCTAATGGTCAGGACCCCACAGGACCAGCACAGATCAGGTACTATTTGGGTGGTGGATCATCCTCAGCACTGCACTGACCCCGATGTGGTGGTGGTGTGTTGTGCTGGTACGAGTGGATCAGACTCAACAGTGCTGCTGGAGTTTAGCACCTCAGTGTCACTGCTGGGCTGAAAATAGTCCACTTACCAAAAATGTCCAGCCACCAGCATCCTGTAGGCAGCGTCCTGTGAGCACTGATGAAGGATTAGAGGATGACTAACACAAACTGTGCAACAACAGATGAGCTGCTGTGTCTGACTTTACATCTACAAGGTGCAGCGATAGGGTAGTCTAATAGAGTGCACAGTGAGAGAACACAGTGTTTAACTCCAGCAGCACTGCTCTGTCTGGTCCAATCTTAATAATATGAATTATCTTAATTGTACTATTATATATAATACTTGTAGAACTACAAAGTGCTTCCATATGTTAAGTGGAAATCTACAATGAGTGTAGAAACCAAGAGGTGTACCTAATAAAGTGATTGGTTTAATCCAGATTTTGCTCACCTAAAGAGCAGCTACTTTTCTGATAATATCATAAAACAAAAAGTCTCTTCCTTTACTTCATTTGTGATCGAATTTGGTTAATTGGTCCACAGTGTAAAGGACGTGGTCTCTTTGGGTCTGTAATCCAGTGCACAGGGACGGTGTCTCGTCTCTGACCCTTAATTAAGAATCCTATTACTGAGGATTTACAGGGATAAGATCCACTCTCAGTCACTTTGCTCCACATAGCAGAAAGAGCAACAGGGAGAAAGAGAGGTAAGGATGGTAACAGACCTTTCACTTATTCTGCTCTCGTTCGACTCAAGACTTTTTACCTTTAAACAGGTAATTATGAACCATTTGCTACCTATGTACCTTATAACTCTTTAGAACCTTTTAGGCAGTTGTGTGAAACCCATGAAGAACAAGTATTTTGTGGTCAGGACTATGAAGTGGAAATGTGATTATATAGGTATGAATGTAATAAGCATGATGCACGCTGTAACTCTAAGTCTGATCGCCTATGCTATCAATTTGGCAAAGATCTCTGCCTCCGTGGGCCAATTCTGTATCGTATGAGCAACAGGAAAGTCTCCCACAGTAGAGGAAGAGACCTCTCTGTGTATTTCTCTCTAATAAAAGTGGCACCCAAAGGCATGAAGAGCTTCCTCCATCACTTCTCTGGTAGTCTGGTATGAGACGAGATGGATATGGGAAGTGCTTTCTAATGTTCTAAGCTTGAGGACAGTAATTACCTGGCTATGTTTCGTTGGCCTCGGGTCAGACGGTGAGAGACGCCGGTGTAGATGCGGCTCTGTCATGCTGTCAGTGTGTGTGTGATGGTACATGGGTTCTACGTGTGGCTCTGTGTGTGCTGTGTTATTCTCACGTTGGATTGAGTTTAAAGTTTTGGTTTTACATTTTTAGAGTTTGCATGTCCCCTCACACTGCTAGCAATAGTTTAAGTAAGAAAAAACACCTGTGGATGTTGCACCACAGTGTTTTGACTCGATGTATCCGCTGAAATATCAACGTGATGTGATGCATTAAGACGAACACCATAACATTTTCTTTTCAGTGAACTATGTGGAATATCGTAATGTCCATCGTATCACAATGTATCGTGATGCGTATCGTATTGTGAAGTCCTTTCCAACACCCACCGCTACAATTAACCTACGTTGGTAGATGTGACGTTAAATAAACCAACAAACACATAATTGCACATAATATTTTTAGCTGCTTTTAGATGGAGGAACTCGGGAGACAGAGGAGTCTAGTATGCCAGAGCACGGCTGTAGGAACCCGGTGGTCCATCCTGGCCGCATCATATGCAGACGGCTCTGTCTCAAACATGTCTCCAGGAAACATTTAGTCATTTAGCAGACTCTCTTATCCAGAGCAACTTACAACTGATATCTTGCAATCCAAGACATTGTGGGTTAAGGGCCTCGTTCAAGGCCCCAATAGTGGCACTTGGCAAAGATGGGATTTGAACCTTGGACCTTCCATTCAAAAGTCCAGTACCTTAACCACCGATGTCCCACAAGACATCCATGAGATGTCATCCAGGTATGCTGAGGTGTAGGTGGAGACCTCATATCTGATGGTGGGAAGTAGGGTTGGGTATCAAAACCTGGTTCCGAGAAAAAAACAACAACAGAATTTCGATTTCACTTATCGGTACAAACACACGACTGTGATTAGTGCAAGAATACGTCTGTATTAAGGAGGCATCTGTCTGGCAGGAACTGTGCTTCATCACAGGTGTGTGTATATATATATAACTCAAGTAGAAGCATAAACGTACTTGTTACTGAATGTATATAATATATACCCCATACTCCAACCTTTAATTGAGTTTTGTTTTTGTTTTTTGGCATATTAGTAATACTTTTACTTAAGTAAAGAAATTGTGTAATTCTGACAGCTCTGGCCAGAAGGCACCTCCTGGGTGTCTTGTACAGAATTTATGAATTAAATATCTATCAAACAATTATGCCTTGGATGCACAGTAATTGAACTTTTCTCTGTTGCTGTAGAATGGTGGAACCACTGACTGCATTGTAGATTATAGTTCCATTGTGAACAGAAGTGTCTGAGGATTTCTGGATGTTACTCCACTACCACTGAGACTGAAGCTTAAATGGGCCCCGTGGGGATCTGAATCATCCACACCCTCTGGGTCAGAGGTCCACTGAGTCAGAGAGATGGAACTCGGGACTTTCATGACCCTGGTGATGATTGTGCTGGGAGCTGGAGCCAACGCTGATGAGCAGACCCACCAGGTGAGCACGTCCCAGTGTGGAGAGTACAGTAATCAGGTGATGGAGGACGGAACCTGCAGACTGGTGGCCACCCTGCCCCAGCTGGATGATCAGCGCTGCCCCGACATGTTCCGCTGTACAGACGAGGTCTCCTACTGGCTCCACGAGAATGAGGAGCGGAAGCAGCAGATCCTGGCCCTGCACGAGACCATCTCTGAGCTTCAGGAGGAGCTACGCAACCACCGGCACCGGGTCAAAGTTCTCGAGTTGCAGGTCAGTAGTCGGTGATTAAGAACGCTAGTTAAGAGCAAGATAACAAAACTTAGAAATATGTCAAGGTGTGAATCTCTCCCTTTCGGACGATACGATAAGATGCACAGCTTAGGATGCAATGCGAAAACGTCACAGTAATGCAGTTCATTACTGAGCTGATACGATTCAGCAAACGAACTGATTCGGTCAGGTTTTGCCCAATGTGTTTGAGTTAAATTCATCAGTTCAATTGGGAGTAATGATTACAAAACATTTCATTACTGAGCTTATTTTGTTTGTCTACTGGTACATAAATTCTCTCCCTAAAGAAATCTAAGGTGCTGTAATTCTAAAATAAAACTGTCGATAAAAACGGGTGTTCACCCATTGTGTTATTCCAACATTGTTTGTAAAACACCGTGCAAAAGTCTTAGGCCACTGATCTTCATTCCAATCTTTATGAGCTTTGTTGTATCTTTTCACCCTGTTCCTCTTCCAAAAAAGTGGTTTCTTGGCTGCTAAATTCCTGATCAAGCTTCTTCCGACTGTCGAAGGGTCAAGTGCCATCCCGATGAAGCTGCCAGATGCTGAAGTGCAAGGGGAGACCACACTAGCCTATGGAAGCTGTTCTGATTTATTTCGGTTTTTAATAATGCATACACATTTCCTGTATTTTCTGGTCACATTCTAAAGAGACAGAGAAATAATTATATATGGTTATATATGGTGCTAAAACAATGGTATATCTTTTCTAATGGTGTCCTAAGATTTTTGCACACTACTTTATAAAGTAACTGATAGCTACAGTTACTGCCTTTAATTGATGGCGAGCTCTCAAAGAAATCGCTAATGCTAGTGTAGATCTCACTCTCTCTCTCTCACTCTCTGTCTCACTCTTAGTCTCTCCCATACACTCACACACACACACCAGGGAAGCAGATTGTCACATGAATCAATTCGTGATGGCCGTACTGATTGTCAGTCTTTTTCATTTTTGGTCTAGACTCATAAATTGTCGACGGTTGGACAGATTTATCAATTCAAATACTTTTTTATGCCCCTACTAACATAGTGCTTTTCATAGTGAAGTCAGAGGTGCTTTATATATAAAGAGTATTCCCTCTGTGACAAATCCCCTACATTTATCCACCATACATACATCAACTAGTGAGGAACTGGGTAATTATTTCTAGACACACCGCACCCTGTTACACTGCACCTACCAATCTGGTCGAACAAAGATGAGTACTATTCGATGGAACTTATAAGATCTCTATTGATGTTCTTCTTTTCACTGACCTTACCATGAGCTTTTTTCAGTTTTTTTCCTCAAGTGTCTTTGACCCTCAGCGATAACAGGATTATCACAAAGGTCTTGACCTCTCTGTTAGCCGGCCTCGGTGTCTGCACTTGAGAACTTCTCACAAAGCACCATCAGCCAACTAACAAGGGAAAGAACACAGTGCTGCATCTGCACCTGCTTTACTTCTTTAGACATCTAGCATTATAACCATCCCGCTGGTCTGGTTGGTATTCGCCAGTTTGGTGTTCTCTTTATCATAATTACAGTCTGTCATCTGACTGGCAAAAATTCATGACTTTGTCCAAACAATGCATATTAATGCACAAAATTAATGAAAACTGGGTTCACTGATTTTTACACATTAACATTATATTTACAACATTTATCAGACGCCCTTACCCAAAGCCATTTGCATCTAATACAGTCTTACAATGTACAGTCCCAGCCATGAGGGTTAAGGGTCTTGCTCAAGGGTCCAACAGTGGCAGCTTGGCAATGATGGGATTTCATCCTTCCAGTCAGTAATCCGGTACTATCCAGCTACTTCATCAGGTAAACCTTGCTTAGTATCAGGTTGGACCCTCTTTTGCTTTAAGAACTGTTTTAATTCTTCATGGCATAGATTCAACAAGATCCTAGAAACATTCCTCAGAGGTTTTGATTCAAATCGACATGATGATTTATCATCTACGCCGCCCAAGGAGGTTGGGCCCCTTTTTGAGTCTTGGTCCTCCCAAGGTTTCTTCCTCATAACACTTAGGGAGTTTTTCCTTGCCACTGTCGCCCTAGGCTTGCTCCATTTGGGATTGGACGTAGATTTTAGGAGATAATCTAAACTTGTAAAGTTGCTTTGAGACTATGCACCATTGTAAAAAGCGCTATATAAATAGATCTGATGATAGCATCACGCAGTTGCTGCAGATTTTGTCGACTGAACATCCATGATATGAATCTCCCTTCCCAACACATGCCAAAGGTCCTCCGTTGGACTGAGATCTGGTGACTGTGGAGCCGTTGTGGTGGCCTAGCGGTTAAGGTACTGGACCAGAAGGTCCAGGGTTCAAATCCCACCTCTGCCAATCTGCCACTGTTGGGTCCTTGAGCAAGACCCTTAACCCACAATTGCAATTGTAAGTCGCTCTGGACTTAATGACATAAATGATGATCTGAGCTTTGTGACATGGTGCGTTATCCGGTTGGAAGTAGCCATCAGAAGATGGTACACTGTGGTCATAAAGGAATGGACATGGTCAGCAACAATACTTGGGTAGGGTATTTAAAATATGCTCAGTTGGTGTTAAGGAGCCCAAAGTGTGCCAAGAAACATTCTCCACACCATAACACCTCCAGCAGTCTCACCATATTCTGACCCTATCAGTTGAATGTCACAGCAGAGACTCATCAGACCAGGCAATGGTTTTCCAATCTTTTGTCTATTGTCTAATTTTGGTGAGCCAGTGCAAAATGTGGCCTCCACTGCCAGTTCTTAGCTGACAGAAGAGGCACCCAGTGTGGTCACCAGCTGCTGTGGCCCATGATGTGTTTGACGTGTTGTGTGTTGTTCTCAGATGCTCTTCTACATAACTCGGTTGTAGCAAGTGGCTATTAGATTTACTGTTGACTTTTTATCAGCTGTCTGGCCATTCTCCTGTCCTCAGTAAATCGGGAATCAGCAACATGATTGACATCTGTAAAACGGCTTTGTAATGGGTAACACAACTGACTGTAGCTCTACCGGAGACCTATAGGAACCAGACTGTTTTGGTCCTAATATGTTTGTGTCCATGTGTTCCTGTTCGGTTCTGTGTCAGAGTGAAGAGAAGACTCGACTGAACTCGTCTCTGGAGCAGCGCTTCCATGAACTGGAGGGTCAGTATGCTGAGGCCACAACACTGCTGCATGTCCAGGGCTCGCTCATCTACGACCTGCAGAATCAAATCCACAACCTGACCCTGCTGGTAGAGAAGGTTCGCCGAAACCCAGGCTGCATGATCAACATAGTCCGGACCAGCCCACTTCTGAGCACCCAGCAGACCCTGCACCCCGGTAGGGTGATGATAAGATGATAAGTCTTGATTAATATACATCAGAACATAATTAGGGATACACCAATGTAGGGAGTCGGTGCTGATTGTTACTGGTGCAGCAGTCCATTTCACTAGCCCATCACCTTGGAGAGACGTGTTTGTTTCTCTTAGCAGTGCCTCCAGCCTGGCCAGGTGCTGCACAGATACAGTTAGCTTGGTCTGAGAGAGGGAAGATTGGATAAGTGATCTCTCCCTAAGTGGCTGTAACAGAGGCCTCTGGTGACCTTTGGATGCTCCAGCACAAATGATGGATGGACCTGGTGTAGAATCATTCTCGGATTCTAGTTACAACTTTGGTATAAATTAATTGCAAGTTATCTTTTACATCTACTCACAAGTTTATACTATTATTATTATATTACTTCTTGCTAATGTGGTCTCCAATAATGCCTTGTTGTTATGGTATATTTTGACTAAGCAGTAATACACGAAGGGGAGTGCTTTAATGTGAGATATTGGCACGGGTGTGATGCGGTCATAAACACCCGATCGGAACACCTTTGCCAATATCTCACGTTAAAGCACGACCTCTAGTGTATTACTGTGGTTATACCACAGTTCTGTTATCGCCATTTATTGTTCGATTTTAGGATAAAGAGGACAGAAAAAATGATTTGTTTATCAGTCTTCCTGAGGTAAAATAGTTCCATTCTATCGTTCCCCCGCGGCTAAGCCCTTCAGTCATTAAAGCCGAGGAACAGAATGACCAATGACTGTTTATTCTACAGACAATAAACACAAATATATCGAGTGGTAAGTTGAAATTGATTAAAAAGAGTTTATTTACATTCAGCAAATAAAATGGGTGGGGTTTATAAGGCAGGATGTTACTAAGATCCACTATTCTACCGACTGAAGCAGATCGGAGAGAGATCCCGTTTGATTAGCGATTATAAATCTGTATGATGAAGCTCTTAATGTGAATCTGATCAGTCAGAAATGTAAGGACAGAGCTACAGAACATCAGCAGCTTCTCTGGGTTAGAGCTGGACTTACAGATAACAAACCTGTCAGAGGAACGAAGCTCCGATCAGCCGTGGATGGGGTTTAATGAAAGAGCCGAGTTTAACTCCAGCAAACGACATCTTTGTGAGGGATGGAGCTGATTCAGCATTTTTTTTGATAGGACTAAAACTGATCTTCAGTCTCGTTGCTCTTCAGTCGAGCTGTGAATCCATTATGAGTCGGGACGTTTGATTTAAAGGCCTGACTTTGTTTGGCTTTTCCAGCTTCCAAATCCTAAAGCTGATAAACCTTTGGCTCAGGTTGGTCATTAATAGCTTCATCTTCCAAATTTTAAACCGGTTCAAAACCAATAGATTTTATAAACTTTTTAGGGCGGGCCTCGTTGCTAGGTTACGTGTGTATGCCGCAGAGTAATACTTATAGTGCGTCAGTCAGAGTGCCATTCTTGTGCAATAATGGCACGGCTGGAGTGTCTCTCAGCCAATCAGATTGTGGGATCGGAACTAACTGTGGTATAATATGAAATAGTGGTATTTTATAGAAAAACATCTCTTGATTTATGGAAAACTATTCCATGGAGTCACGCAGAAAAAACTTTATTCTTTACACAAAATATTGATATTAATGCAGTGAGTGTTTTTCATTATCACAAACTTAAAGTAAGAGGTAAAGGTATTGCCTGTACCATGGTCAAAATCACTGACATCACACATTTCTAGCGATGCATGATATATCGGCGGCAGATATATTATTTGCTGATATACGCATTTTTTTCAGTTACAGGCATCGCTTAAATAATAGCCTTTTAGCTGATATTATAACCGATATTGATTATATATTTACATATGAATATTTCTTTGTTTTTTAATTTGGCTGTTACTCAATAAGCAAAATATCTGATGTTGCTGACTGTATAGTTATGTCTGCAGTTCTACTCTTTCTTGAGGCTTCTCAGTCATAAGCTTTCTTATACACGTAATTGTTCTTGTTGCTGCCTGTAGCAGTTCAAGACACAAAAACGATTATTACCTTTTAAAGGAAGGTTAGAAAATAAAATGGAATGAAACCGTTTTTCTTATGAGTGAACTGCACCTTATGTTTACTGTAATTACCATGTCTGATTTAACTGTTTTATTGTATTATTATTATTTTATTGCTAAAACTGCTGAATTACTAATTTTTAACATCTGTCACGGCCACAATAATGTGCTAAGAATCAGGAGACACATGGAGCTGTAGACTAAACAATTACCGAAAAATTTATTTATACAGAATTGCACGTTTCACAACACAGCATTGTCTCACAGCAGCTTAAAATTAATACTTAAAATTAAAACAGAATAATATATAGGCTAAGATTAAATAAACAAAGTAGAAAATAATAGAGAATAGAAGAAAATAGAGAATAAACACTATCGCACATAAGATAAATGCATGAAGTATTGAACATATTAGATTTAAGGAAGGAGCAAGATGGGACAGTTAGTCCCATAAAAAGAATCACTGTAGCCTCAATTACCAAATAGCCTAATTACTAGGGTGTAATAATAGCAATAATGGGACGATGTGCATTGGGTTGGATTATCTCATTCTTGTCTAATGCAATTGCATTTTTTGAATCATACATCATGCTCACAGATGCATCCTTATTTCTATTAATTGCAGTGATTAAAGATTTTTTAAATATTTATTTGACTTATTAAGTAAAGTACACATTATTTTGATCCGTCATTCTTCAGAGATTAAAAAAGGAATGTTTTCACTCGGTTATTTAAGATATGATGAAGCTACAATAGCAATTTTAAACCTAAGTTAATGAACCTAATTGTTCTGTTCAACGTAAAAAGAAACCCATCGATGAGTCATTTATTCGGGAAGCCCCTTTTTTCTTTCTTTTTTAAATCATGTTTATTTTTTATTCACAGTCTGTAGTCTGTTTCTATAATCCATCTCATCGTTGAGAAGTTCACAATCAGCTAATTCCTTGTTGTCATTAATCGCTATTATGTCCCACAGCCTCTTGCAACAGAATGAAAAGACCATAACATAACACGTTTAAGTTTGTTCCATTAATACTTTCATTTAGACCACTGACTAACATGCAGTTCATTTGCATACCGCTGTAGCATATCGTGTTATTTATCTGCACTTGTAGTAATTAAACACGCTTACAGGAATGTAAATTGTAAAGTTATTTTTAATGCTTTGTATCATATTCAGAGGTGCAACATGTCAGAAACTGTCCCATCGACTGTGCCTCCATCTACTACAATGGTGTGCGACGATCTGGCATCTACACCATCGTGCCATCACTAGGGGCCAGGCCTGTGGAGGTCTACTGTGACATGGACACCGATGGTAAGGACTGGATTTTTACAGATTGTGATTTAAGATGTAAATTAATGAATTATTTCATTCATTTCAAATTCATTCATTGATTATAGTGCATTTTTGGTTATTGGAGGGAACAAACATTGGAGAAACACTTGAATATTGTATATTTGTTCCCTTGCCAGTTTTCCATCCATCTCTCTGTAATGCTGCTTGGTGTTCCAAGGGTTCACTCGTACTAGTTGTCTGTTATTCAGCCGTGAATTAGATGTATATAAGACAGATTTTGGACGTTGGCTGGATGACCATTAAATGGCGCATACCATGTAGAATCACTTAGTAGTTCTGTAATCTGTTTCTCTACACACTTTGTTCGTCCCCTTTACTCTGTTCTCTAATGGTCAGGACCCCACAGGACCAGCACAGATCAGGTAGTGTTTGGGTGGAGGATCATTCTCAGAACTGCACTGACACTGTGGTGGTGGTGGTGGTGGTGGTGGTGTTAGTGTGTGTTGTGTTGGTATGAGTGGATGTGAGGTTAGCTAGCGATTTTCAACACCTCAGTGTCACTGCAGACTGAAAATAGTCCACCAAGCAAAAATGTTCAGCCGCCACCATGCTGTAGGCAGCATCCTGTGAGCACTGATGAAGGATTAGAGGATGACTAACACAAACTGTGCAACAACTGACCTACAATCTTTGGCTTTACATCTACAGGGTGGAGCTATTAGATGTTGTGAACACTGGTTAAAAACTCCACTCCTACCAGCACAACACACAACTGACACAGAACCACCACATCAGTGTCAGTGCAGTGCTGAGAAAGATCCACCACCCAAATAGGACCTGATCTGTACTGGGGATTAGAGAACAGAGTAATGATGACCAACAAAGTATGTAGAGAAACAGATGGACTACAGTCTGTAATTGTAGAACTACAAAGTGCTTCTATATGGGAAGTGGAACTGATAAAATGGACAGTGAGTGTAGAACCAAGGAGGAGAATCTAATAAAGTCATAAAGTGTATATTAGCTATATGACACGTTATACGGGTACAGTAGAAATTCAGTACGAACGTCTTAAGCAGCTGACAGGCTATGCATGAGCTGCTTGTCTTTTCTATTTCAATTCAAAAACATAAAACTGACTTGCATTCCCAGGTGGAGGCTGGACTGTCATTCAGCGTCGACAGGACGGCTCGGTCAACTTTGACCGCGGCTGGAAGGAATATAAGGACGGTTTCGGAGACCTGCACACCGAGTACTGGCTCGGAAATGAGCACATCCATCATCTGTCCACTCAGGGAGACTACGCTCTACGGATAGACCTGGAGGACTGGAGTGGAAAGCGCAAGCACGCTCTTTATCAGAGCTTCAGGTTGGCCTGCGATTCCCAAATTTAGGGACATCATTTGATACTTGAAGTAAAACCAATCTCACACCTGAAAACAGATGAATTCTAGTCAGTACCGTTTTCATTGTTTTTTGTCCAATAAGCCTGATGGAGGCCAAAGGTCTGAGACCAGTAATGAAAATGCTAATTGTGAAGATGGTGCTGCCTATTATGGACTTTCCTGCACAGTCACCTGACTTGAACACCATCGAGCATTTAAAGGGGAGCTAAAGACAAAAAAAGGCAAACAAATAATGATATCACAAGACGCTCTACAATGGAGCTCGATCGAACAACCGATAAATGACGACTAAAAAAGGAGCTGAAAGACGAAACGTGGATCCTTCATCTTGAGAATGTTGTCATTGCGTAGTTTCTCCACCAGAAGGCGCACTGCATAAATATGAGTACATACTTGGTCCTCCCAAGGTTTCTTCCTTACAAGGTTTAGGGATTTTTCCTTGCCACTGTCGCTCTAGTTTGGGTTTGGGCTTAGATAATAGAAGATCCTATAAAATTATAAGGCTGCTTTGAGATAATCCATTGTAAAAAGTGCTATATCTGACTGCAGTGCCACTGTTGGCCAGAAACAGGTTTGGACAAAAGACAAAACAAAAAATCACAGCAAGCAGCTGACTTGAGCAGATTCAAGCAGAGCGACTGTTTTGTTAGGGAAAATCTTCATGCTATATATTTCTTTTCTTTTATTTGTTTCTTTTATATAGAATATTGTTATTGGTTATCAATTCCTCAAATATCAAAATTGCCTCAGATTTTTGTCCTCCACTGTTCTATGCTCCACTGTCTTTGTGCTGGCAGGACAGAGGACGAGGCGACGCAGTACAGACTTCACGTTTCTGGCTTTAGCGGCACAGTGGAGGATTCGTTCAGCTGGTATCATGACAAGCAAGACTTTAGCACTCCAGACACAGGAAACATCTGTGCCGAGATCAGTCATGCAGGCTGGTGGTACAACCAGTGCTTCTACGCCAACTTAAACGGCATCTACTATAAGGTGAGTGTGATCTGGGCACCATGGTCACGTGTATAAATCACTAATGAATGCTGGTACTGGAAAAGGATCAAAAGGATCAAAAAGGTTTCAAGCTACATATTACTGAGCCTTCACCCCATGTTTCTATTCGTCTGTAGGGCGGGCGCTACTCTCCGAAGGGGAAAAACGCTCTGGGACCCAACGGCATTGTGTGGTACACCTGGAAGGATACGGACTATTACTCCCTGCGGAGGGTGGCCATGATGATCCGCCCTCGCACCTTCAGGCCACACCTGTCACCCTGAATACCTGTGCTACAGTCAGCCAATCAGAGCTTCCACAGCACTTTGGTGACTGTCAGGACACTGAAGATGAGATGCAGCAGATCCAGGTGATACTGTATCTCCATTCCATGGCACCACAGCTGCACGTTAATGGTGAGATAGGGAGGATTTCCAGTGCATTGAATCCTCAAACGGTGCAGAGGCTGAGAATTCAAGCATTTCAGGACACACTGGACATGCAGTTCAATTACACCAACAGCATTACAACTAAAACCAGTGACTGTTATTTGAGCTAAGAAGTTTAAAGTTAAGGGTCTTGCAACAGTGGCTGCTTCCTGAGCCGGGATCTAAACTCACAACCTTCTGTTTATTAGTCCAGAGCCTTAACTGAATCACCACAATAATGACATTTTCATGAGAGGTTCCTACGTCATGTGAAATTGCTGTCACTTTTCTGAAATACCAAGACCTTGTAATGTCCTACCCCAAATCTAATGTTCCTTTGCAGTTTTGTAACCAAAATCCCCATGATATTGCAGTTTCTTACCCCAAATCTTGTTACACTGCAGCTCATTACCCGAAGTCTCACGTGACTTTTCAGTTTCTTACCCTGAGAACTATGGTAGTGCAATTTCTTATCTCAAGTATTGGAGAAAGTAACTGCAATATTACATGAATTCTTGGGAAAGTTGTTTAGAAACAACAATTTAACTCATGACTTCAGGCGATAGACTGAATTATCATGATTTTGGGGTTAAAATTGTAATACGCAATATCAACGATCGGCTGCTAACGGGTATATTTTCATACATAAAGCGCACCGGGTTATAGGGCGCATTAAATGAAACAAAACTCAAGTTCCGTCGGAAGCTCAGTTTGGTCTTTACCTGGCGCAGGGCGTCTTCTTGCTTCCTCCACTTCCGTACCATTGATTCGTTAATGTTGAATTCTCTCGCAGCTGCTCTATGTCCATGTTGTACTGCGTGACCGATAGCGTTGGGTTTGAAATCCGCTTCCAAAATAAATGAATGAATGCACGTACCCTAATGCTGAAGCACATACCGTATTACCCCGCAATGATGCGCACTGCGGTTGCCGTAAGCTTCGTAACCTACCAAGGCCGTGCTAAAACATTTTGAC
This sequence comes from Ancistrus triradiatus, assembly GCA_025084515.1. NCBI lineage: Eukaryota > Metazoa > Chordata > Actinopteri > Siluriformes > Loricariidae > Ancistrus > Ancistrus triradiatus. Next base: position 146,236 of record JAJAGP010000964.1, on the reverse strand, counting down.
AGATTTATGAGCGCCGGGTACCATCTACAATCGGTTCTAGGTCAGAAAGCACAACCAGAATTAATTCATACATTAGGCGCACCGCATTTTAAGGCACACTGTCGATTTTTGAGAAAATCAAAGGATTTTAAGTGCGCCTTATGGTCCGAAAAATACGGTACAGGAAAGACTAGTGTTGATATTTGGATGTGCAGTATCTAAAATACACATTTACTGTACAAATAGGTAGACTGTCTCTGTATGTCACTGTTAAACTTGGATACTTTTTCTGAATATGCTGACAGAATGAAAAGCTTGTAGTGTAATCCTATAGCAGGTATATGAATCGGAATACATTTTGTATTGTTTGTATTTTGTTTTATCTCAACAGAATCTAGTCACACCCTTGCAGTTAGTGACCATGAAAGATCCACAGCCTTTGCAAAATCAGAGTCTGTCACTGAGACTCTGTAGGTGTCAGCCTTCAGGCTTTTAAAAATCTTTTCAGTCTTTTTACAGTCTTCTAGTGTATGGTCAGCCTTACACAGAACCCAACAGGATTTGGGTAGGAAACTATATTGTGCTGGTACTGATGCTGAAAAAACAGAATACTGTGGAATTTAAATAAAGAAACTGCAAGATCATGGATTTTTGGGGTAAGACACAGCAAAGTAACAAAGTAAGCAGAGTAAGAAACTACAGCTATGGTATTTTAATGATTGGTGTAAGAAAATCTAATCACATTTGGGGCAAGAAACTGCAATGGTGACTTCAGGTAAGAAGCTGGAATACGAAACCTATAAAGTTGTAGTTTCTTACCCCAAATCTTCTATAATATTTCATTTTCTTACACAATAGCCCATCATACTGCCATTTCTTAATCTAAACCCTATGTACGAATGCAGTTTTCTACCCAAAATTCTGTGACACTGTAGTTTCTTACCCAAAACCAAACAGAACTTTGAGGTCAATAACAGCAATGTGTCTAAATATTTAGGGAAAGGAAAAGGCTCTAGATCATAGAAGTTTGGGTAAGCAACTGCAATATCGAGGGTTTATAGGGTAAAAAAACTCCAAATAAATAATCAAATAAAACATACTAGCATTTTGAGCAACTGCTATTTTCTGAACCTAAAAAAAGAAAGGGGACTCCATGTTCTTGTTGTCTGTACTTGCTTGCAGGATGTGGTAACTGTGACCAAGCGAACATTTTTAGATCGAAAACAAAGACTAACCATGAGGTAAAGATAATCGGACTTTCATGTTGAGATTTTCTTCCTTCTCGTAGTCTAAAAATAATTTGAAACGTCTACAACACAAAGTCTACCTTTCTCTTAACGAAAGCTGATACGGCACACTAAGATGAGCTACTGAACTCACCCTCCGCTTCATTCAGCCTTAAAAACAAGCAGCTGCTTCATTCCTCCTCATTCACATTCTACCCAGGCAGCCGAGGGGTCACGGCACGGAAAGACGCATCAAAGCGAGGATAAGAGAATACAAATCAGGTTTTATTAAATCATTGTCAGAATTACTATGTGGGATTTTGAAATCGTCCACGGTGCAAATAACTTGCAAACGTTGCTATACATAAAAAGATACATCATGAACTGAAGCACATGCATCCGATAAAGTAAATGCGTTCCATGTGAGAAGAAAAGAAGCGCGTGAGGAGACGGTATGAGGGACAGGTGGAAAAGTGAGAGAGCTTCGTCTTTGGAGAATAAAGCGTATGATGATGGGATGAATAAATGGTGCATAAAGGACCAGCCCTGCTGGAGATTCCCCAATAGCTGATAAGGTGTGACTGCTTGGCACTATAAACGTAGTTCTGTATAAGAAAGTGCATAGCGTACAAAGCATGCTGAAGTTCAGCACACAAAGGCACAGTGAAGGAGGCCAAGATCTCTGCAAATCCCCCCCCCAAAAAGAGTGCAAACAAATGTATAAGCTTAGACACCGACTCGCTTAATATTCAGACTTACTGCTGAAATCCTGTGCTGCTGCTGTCACTAGAGTTAGAGCGGAGCCAAGTATTACTAAGTATATGACACACGTAAGTGCTCGGCGGTCTAATACGCTAGCTCACCGCCTCGGGTTCGAGTCCCTGCAGTGCCTTCTGACTAAGGTCAGACATGACTGGCTGTGTCTGGACGTGAGACCAAAGACACTAACACAGCGACCCCTACTTAGCCCTGCGCAGGACTGCCACACTGGTCAGGATACATGCAGAGAGAAGTAGGATGAAAACCATGAGAATAAATGGAAGGGGGAAAAAAAAAAAGCTCTGATCACCACTGATCAACTCCATTATTATTCCCTTAATGGATGTTAAAAACTACTATAGCGTTACTTTTGTACAGTTCAGCCTCGAGGCCATTGTGCCCCCAATGTTCACTCACTTAGTCAATTAAATATAATGATTTACATTGGGGTAAATCAAAATACACTTACTACAGGTAAGTCTGCAACGTTCTGACACGCAGTGTGCAAAAGTCTTGAGCCACCATTAGCTTGGTTGTATTAACAATGCTATAATGATCATATATAACATACTGGCGACGACTAGACCCACAAATTTCATACTTGGATTCATCACTCCATAATACCATTCCCGATCAAGCTTCTTCGGACTGCAGAAGGGTCAACTTGGCATCCTGATGAAGCTCCCAGATGCTGCGCCAGTGGAATGAGATGACACTAAAAACTTTTTTTCTGACTATTTCAGTCTGCTAATACTGCATACAAAGGTTCCTGTATTTTCTGCTTGTATTCTAATAAAGAGACAGATATAATTTTATATGGTCATTACACTATTGCTAAAACAATTGTATATCAAATCTAATGGTGGCCTAAGACTTTTGCACAGTACTGTAAATCTACTGCTTTTATTTTTGAACTATGTACCCATGGAAGTAGGCGTACAGTTCTCTTCACTAGCAAACTAATCCTCATGACACACTGTTGTATGGCTTGTAGGCTTTCAAAACTCCATCCTAATTGACTTCCACGTCGATGTTTCTAATTAATCTGAACTCTTCAATCAGCGGTCAAATTATGGGCATGGTTATGTTGTTGGTCCAACATCTGTCATTGCTGCACCGCACTAACTGTTCAAACGGGCACACCACTCGTACCAAACCCACACTTTCTCAGCTAGAAACTGCTCCTATAAGCCAGTGGCTTTGACGGGGTAATGAACTACAGATTTGTCTTCACTGTTGTAGTTCTATAATTACAGACTGTAGTCCAGCTGTTTCTCTACATCCTTTGTTCGTCCCGTTTACTCTGTTCTCTAATGGTCAGGACCAGCACAGATCAGGTATTATTTGGGTGCTGGATCATTCTGCACCGCTGGTGTTTAAAACCACCTCGGTGTCACTACTGAACTGAAAATATTCCACCTGCCAAAAATGTCCAGCCACCAGTATCCCATGAGCACTGATGCCTAGTGGATGACTAACAAGATGAGCTACTGTCTCTGACTTTAAATCTATAAGGCAGAACAATATGGTGTCTCTAATAAAGTGGACAGTGAGGGAGCAGTGTTTTAATACTGGTGTCCTGTCCACAATGAATTACAGAATAGGCTCCCAAAGCCTGTCCAGGACCAATAGGGTTATAACAAGAGGGGGAAAAACTATGGCAAAACAATCCAGAAGATTGGAGGAAAATAAAGCGCATAACATGAACCTGTGGAGAAAATAGTGGAGCTGGTCAGTGGTATAAGAGAACTTAGAAAGTATATAAGAATTTATCGTGATATTCATATATACCCATATCCCCCAGCTTTACAGTGACTTGGCAAATCAAGGTTGAGTACTAGGTGTTTGTGCGACCTCTTAACTACAAAAGAGGATGTGACATGTTACTGAAACCTGCTTTGGTCTGAGATCAACACGAGCTCTTTATGGCACTGAGGTCGGAGGCAAACGTAGAGAAGAGGAACAGAAAAAAAAGAGTGAGCACGAGAGAACCAACGCGAGGGAAAGAGTGTGCAGCAGGTCCTGGATCGACCCTCTTCTTTACATGGTAGTGAACTGCTTGTGGGCGTGTCTCAGCTTCTCTGCAATCTGTAGGTGCAAAACAGCAGTCAGTTTTATAGACTGTCCTACTCAGAACACTTAACGTCTGTGTAGCATTAGTCATCCCTAACATCAGGTCACACACAGTACCACCTCGGAACCTGTCGAATTTGGTCCTCACGCATTTTGACTAGAAAAATCCGGCTTGGTTTCTCGTCGTTTGCTCGGTACTCAGCGTACTCGAGCGTCTGAAACTCAACTAACGATTCTATAAAAAGTGATTCAGGTTCACAACAGCTCTCGCTCAGTGAAGATCTCTGCGGTGTTTCTTTATTTGTACATCTACAGTACTGAATTCTTAGCGCAAATAAGTCCCAAGTCTGGAAAGTGATCCTTCAGGCTGAGCAGTTAGCATTAGCAGCTAGCGCCCTGAGTTCACCAATAGAGCAAGTGTTTTGCTTTTACTATTCACTTTCAGTCCATTACTCACTCAATTAAACACGTTCATGATTTTGGCCAACTGAAGGTTAATGTAAGTGTTTTAAACAATAAGGCTCTGCTAAGATACAGTATAGACTATATTAAACTCCTCGGGTTATGATGCATTTAACTTACGATGGGTTTGTCTCACCATATCTCCATTGTAAATCAGAGAGCACCTGTGCAATACAACTCCATTAATGCATATAATGTTATACAGTGTGGATTCTCTGGGATTTTGGAATGGATTCATTCAATTTACATGATTCCTTATGGCAAAAATTAGCTCGGTATTCCTTCTGGAACAAATTAACGACGAGAACCAAGATACCCCTGTATATCTGACACTGTATCTGTGTAGTTTCTCAGTCATCCAGGCCATGCTAGTATTGTGTGCTGGAGATGAAAGAAAGTGGTTCTTCTTGGTTCTTGAAGACGTTTCACCAACACTTGGGTCGAGGTGCGAATGGGGGTTTAAGCACCTAGAAAGGGCTCTCAAAACTAGGAAGGGATCTCAAGACAGCGCTGTCGATGGCTGAGAACTGGTGTCATAAACCACCCACTTCGGTTCAACGATTTTCATTCCAATTGGATGTAGATGGCCTCCATTACTCTACCTCAAAGGTGACTACAGTGCTAGAGGTTAAATACCCGGGACTCCCCGTCAGGTTCTAGAACTGAACAAGCCTTTCAGATGAGAAGTGAAACATCTTCAAGAACCAAGTAGTCCAGTTACCTTCAACTCAGGCATGCTTTTGGGAAAGGCACCCCAGATCTAGCTTGAGAAGGGCACATCTACAACCCACCCACAATCTCATTTTCATGGATTAAATGCAGAAATTAGGGCATTCCAAATAGGTCAAACTGTGTTGCTTGCTCTCCCACATTGTATAAACACCTGGAAAACATCTAGAAGTCCCAAAATCAATTTACCATCTCATAGAACTGAATTTGCTGCTCCAGGTACTGCTGCATCACTCGGTTGTAGTCGTAGATACGGTTACTATGAAAGTGATTCATCTCCGCTGCAGATAGACAGAGACAGATGCAAATCAGATCCAGAAATCCACAATACCGATCACACTAAACACTAAAACACACATTGCCTAATATTTTGTAATATGTTTTGGTTGCAACCCTGTGGTGCTTTTAAACACTCATCATCATGATTCGTAAATGTGTTGAAGCTACAGTCATGACTGTCCTCTGCTTCTGCTTCTTTAGCTTCATTTCACCAACAGTGTTTTACATGTTATTCATTTGTTGATCCTTAGTCTACAAGCCACAGACACAACTGAGCAGCTAAGGGTCTTGACCATGGTCACGGACACTTTTCAACATGGAACGGCCCTGAGCTGCAAAACTTCACTGACTAGTAGGTAGTAGGCATCTACTGGAGTAAACCCTAAACCTAACTCTGGCTGACCAACCTTCCCATTTTAAAAACAAACAGACAATTCCTTTGCCAGCTTCCAGACATTCTGATCTCAGGCCTGCACTCTATGGCTCGCAAAAGAGGCCAGATCCGATTTTCTCACTGAATCAGATTTGTTTTTAGCCTGTTCACACCAGTGCTAATTTTGGTTTTCGTCAGTTTTCCTCAACAACCCCTTTTTTACTAACGAAAACAAAACGATAACTAAAGTTAATTAAAAACGACAAAACCTAGGACGAAATGAATTGACACTTTTGTCAACGAACAAATGAGACAAAATTCATTGGCAGAGACGACATCCAATCAGATCTGACAAGTTAGGAGAAGATCCAATCACAACTTGACTATATGTGGGAAGGCGGGATGAGTTGGGGAGCGATCCAATCAGTAACGCGGTAAGACGCAGACGACCCCGGGAAGAGCGTATTAGCTCCACAATGTCAACACCCGGGAGAAAGAGGAGAGTCGATATATGGGCACTTTTCTCATTTGACATCAGGGAAAACACTCTTTGTAAACCGTGTCGGGCGAAAATCTCCGGTAAAAACACAGCAAAGTTTAAATGACATCTGCAGGCATGTCGTCCTGAAACTGCGGTCAAGCTACCAGCAGCTAAATGCAAATAAAGTAGGGATTAAAATATGTTTCAGTTCGTGACTTGGATGTATTTTAACTTTGTCTAAAAAGTGTTCATAGTATATTTAAGGAGTATTCGGCTAACATAACTCCGTTTTATATTGTCATTATGAGTAAATGCCTATAGAGCATGCACATATATCCCTTCTTCTGATCTTATATGGTTAATAAAGCTCATTATATATATATCATTTATTCTACCTCGGTTCTATTGTATAATATCTCATGAGGGTCCACACCGAGTTTGAAGCCGTTTTGATGGAAATGATGAGTTTTAGTGACCACTTTACTGTGTACAGTTATTATAATGCATGCATACAGACCTGAGCTTATATCTTAATTAGATCTTATAATATATCACTCATTCTAACTTATTCTAGAATATCTGCTTAAGGTCCACACCGAGTAGATCTATAATGGAAAATTTGAATAATAACCACTTGAATGTACTTTTATTATCAATGCATGCATGTAGATGTTTCATTCTAAAAGGGAAATGTTAAAAAAAGCATTTACATACTGCAACGTTTACATTTCATATTTCAGTCAGCTAAAGCTACTGCAGATTTAGTCGACTGTAATCTTATTATAATTAGTCGAAGAAAACTAGACTAAAACGAAATTACATTTTATGCAAAAGACTATAAAACTAAATTGAAATTTGCTGCCAAAGTAAACACTACTTTTTAAAATGTGACTTATATCCTGTTATTCAGCCACAGCCACTTCTTTGGTTTGAGTCCTCGGTTTCTTTGAACTTCCCTTTGACACCGCAGCCACGCCCTTCTCTGGCTCGATCACTTACGGCGAATGATGAGTTAGAATGACGCAAAAGTCACATGAATTCCAATCCCCCTTCCCTTCCCCCTGAGCGTGTGTGTGGGCCAGATTTATACCAAATGTCCCACATGAATAGAAAGTCCTGACGTTTTTTGGCTTGTGAGGACATTTGCCAGGTTGCCATGAGATAAACTGCTTTTTTTCAGAAACTGCAGCTTTCTTTTGAAAAAGTGTCAGAACACTTGCTTTAGGTTACTGAGGTTAGGGTTAGGTGTCGTGTTATTTAGCTCCACTAATCATTTTGCCTATGGAAAGTCCCCAAAACATATATTTACCAGGTGCGTGGGTGTGTGTGATGATACCTTGTAAAGCATAAGACATGGTGCTGGCTCTCTTGGTCATGGTGACTTTGTCTGCAGGAGTGATCTTGCTTGCAACCACCAGTTTATCAGCCTCCTTTACTTTCTCTATGGCAGCCTGTGAAGAACGAAGCAGAACACAAACAGCTTTTAAAACCTTAAACACTTCAGAACAGGGTTTTTCTTACTGGGCTCACTCACCGAGTGCTTTATTAGAAAAACCTGTACACCTATTCATTCCTGCAATTATCCAAGCACTGTACTGTGGGGCAACAGTGCAACGGGTGATCTCAGTGATTTTGATCATGGTATGATTGTTGGCACCACAAGAGCTGGATAAAGAATTTCTATAACTGCAGAACTCCTTGGCTAATCAACGCGAACACTACCTATACGCAGGACTAAATATCATTAAAGAAACTTTTAAATAATAAAACCGCATCAAATCTAGTTTTGAGAACACTACATTTTCCTAACACTCCGATCTCCTTTCTGTTTCTTTGCTTTGCTGTTCAGTACCTTGTGAACTCCAATGGTATCAGGGAAGCATCCCAGCAGGCCTTTGTACTCATTGTTGGTTTCCATAAGGTAGTGAAGATCTTTTTTGGGCTGAAAAGACAAAACACAAATATCAGCTTTCCTGTGTCTCAAATGCGGCATCTTGTAAACATGGTAACCTCTGCACAGCTCACAGTGCGTCTATTGTAGTGCTGAAAGCTACATTATGACATAAATAAGCATTCGATTATAATTAACCACAAAATAAAACTAAAACAGAGGTGGAGGCAAGTAGTAATTAGACCATCATCTACTTGTTTTCCTTTCCAGATCATTCCAATTTTGTATTTAACATCCAGGCTGCCCAAGGAGGATGGGTCCCCATTTGAGTCTTGGTCCTCCCAAGGTTTCTTCCCTGTAGGGTTTGGGGAGTTTTTCCTTGCCACTGTCGCCTCAGGCTTGCTAAACTAGGGCTTTGAGCCAATACATATGTAAAGCTGCTTTGAGACAATGCTGTGACATTAATAAGCTCATGCTAGCAAACCGAAAAAGTAAGATAAAGATGTGCCTTCAGTGCCAAATTCAATCCAAAAGTGCTGCTATAGATCGGGCTATGTTACGGCAAAGCCTGACCTCCATTAAAAAGCCGCAGACTAATTGAGCCTGCAAACAAAAAAAGAAAAGCAATCAATTTAAAGACACTGATTGACGGGAAGAGTCCATGAGTGGTTTTAAATAACCTTCAAGCCAACGAAAGTCTCCAGCACAATAAGAACGAGCTCTCACAGCTACACACTAGAGCTGTGATTAATGTCTGAACTCGCTCATTTTTTCCATAACGGCAGATGGTAGCAGTGCCATCGCTGGATATCAAACACATTTAATGAAACGTGACCATAAGGGATCTGAAAAAATGATTTATGCTTTTGGACCCATAGTATAAAATAAAAGGAGCAGCTCCTGCACGAGCTGCTAGAAACAGCAGTTCTTCAGGACCTGGCCTCAGACTCTGGGCTGGGCGTGCAATATGAATGACAGATGGCGGTGCAACGGACTACAGTTCCATCCAGAAAACACTTCTGCCTGCATCCAGTGAATTCCGGGATAGGCTAAGATACAGTACTTTAGATGTACAAATAAGGAAAAACTCGAAAAATAGCGGAACAATAGCAGAGATCTTTGAGGGCTATTGTGAACCTGAATCACTGTGTACCGAATCGTGAATCGAATTTCGGCTGAAATGAGTCACATGGTTCGACTCGTACAAGTTTAAGGGAGTGCGCCGAGTACCAATCAAACGACAGAACCGACAAATATTTCTAGTCAAAATGGGTCGAGAACCGAATTCGATGAGTTCCAAGGTGGTCAAGAACTGAAGTACTACCATATTTAAAAAAGGTGGCTGATTTCCAGAGTCCAGTACCTTAACCGCTAGGCTACCAGGACTACCATTCTACCAGAAGGTCCAGGGTTCAAATCCTACCTCTGCCAAGCTGCCACTGTTGGGTCCTTGAGGAGGATCCTTAACCTACAATTGCTTGGACTGTAAGACTGTACCAATTGTAAGCCTCTCTGGATAAGGGCATCTGCTAAATGCTTTATTGTGGTAGCCTAGTGGTTAAGGTACTGGACTATGGACCAGAAGGTCCAGGGTTCAAATCCCATTTCTGCCAAGCTGCCACTGTTGGGCCCTTGAGGAACCCCATTAACCAGAAAGAAGATCCCTTGCTTGGATTGTAAGAATGTATCAATTGTAAGTCGCTCTGGTTTGGGCCAATCACTTGGGTCACTGCATCTGGACCAACAGCTCCATAATTACATCACGCAGGGTTCCTATGCTCTAAGAAAAGACCTGACTTTATAGTAGGAGCCCTCTATTTGTGACAATCTGAGAACTACAATCAATCCCAATTCATATGGTGTGAACACACAACAAAGGAGGCACTTTTCTAAGAACTATGAAAAAGTGTCTCCGCCTATTTAATAAGGCACAACACTGAACAAGATCTGAATATAGAGACTGCTCCCAAAACTGGCCAGTAAAAACAGAGATAAGCCAGTTCCCGCAGGATCTAGGGTGTAAATATTATTATTATTATTTTTATCAGCCTGAGTTTGATAAAACACGAGCCTGGTACACATGATATGACAGTTCAACAATGAGAGGACAGAGCATGTCATGTCCAGGAAACAGAAGCTGAAAAAAGAAACAGGAAACTTGAGCTAGTGATGGACATTATGGCTGGAGTTTTTATTCTATTTTTTCATAGAAGACGAAAATGGTTTGAATCCAGGAGCCGCAATCACACCCTACCTGCTCTGCCACCATCTGAGCGATCTCCTCGTACGTCTTCCCTGCTGCTGTGAGAGCATCGGTCAGCGCGGCTTCTCCTGCAGGGAACGCGACCGCACGATCATATATTAAAACCACAGCAGCACTGTCGAACCTCTAATTATGGTTAACCCAAACCAGAAACCAGTCAGAACATGCAGCTGTAGCCAAGAGAAGAAGCAGAGAGCAGACCGCACCTTCGTATCCACTGCTGGTGAAGACCGATGACAGGTTCTGGAATGCTTTGCCAATGCGTTGGTACTCCTTAGGCAGAGCTATAAGAGAATGAACAAAGTACTTACAAAAGCACTGGCTGAGCACTTTATTAGCACACCTACCTGGTATAGTACAAAGCACCACAAACATACGCTGACGCCTCAACTAATCTAGGCCAGTTTTATTGACTCAAAATTTTCAGCTGTCCTAATAGAACTGCAGCAGGTTTTTCTAACAATGTGCCACTGGAACACAGAACTGTGGGACTGTGGTGGCTTACTGTTTACTGTACTAGAAGGTCCAGGGTTCAAATCCCACCTCTGCCAAGCTGCCACTGTTGGATCCTTGAGCAAGGTAATTAACCCACAATTGCTTGGATTGTAAAATAGTATCAGGTTTAAGTGGATAAGGACGTCTGCTAAATGATTACTAACTAATAAGTAACTAACTAATAATGGGCAAATCAGTCCTTTCCTGCTACAACAGCCATTCAAGACTTGAACAACGTGTTTCTGCCTCATCTGAAGATATTTTAAGGAATAAAGAATGTTTTAAAACAAGGACATTTCTATGTTTTGGTCATTTGTTTTATACATCACACACAAACCTGATGTAGAGATTTAATAACTGATCATAAGTCATCATACGTAATTCATTCACTTTCAGCTCTTGTACTCCATTTTAACCTGGACCTTTTCCATCATGTTGACATTAGTATTGATGTTTTAAGCATAAAAGACTTGCAAAACCTTGGAAAGACTAATATTTACTTAAAACAACTTAAACTACGGAAAACTGAACCCAAAGGTTAACATTAAGTTACTGAATTCATTTTCATAATTATTGAATTATCTCATAGACCGAAGAATGTCTCGCTCACGTCCTGTGCAGCGCTTCCAGTGTTCATTTCCAACAGTCAGCAGATCCTTCACTCCGTCGTCCATGGCCTTGGTGAAACGACTGAACTGCTCACACTTCTGCTCCCTACACACACAATTTCAAAATCGATCAACAATACCTTAAGTCTATTACCATTATGCACTGAACCATGGCCCAGAAAGTCCAGGGTTCAAATCCCACCTCTGTCAAGCTCCGGTAGGTGGGAGGAGACATATTTACTGGGAGAACATGCTTAAAGTAGAAAATATCAGTGAGACGAAGGATGAGAGAACTTCCATGTTGAACTTGCAATAATATACATTCATGTGCAAATGTCTTAGGCCTACATTAGGTTATACATAGCATTATTTAACCAGTGGTATAACAACCATGTATATAATTATTTCTCAGTCTCTTTGTAAGATTAGAACCGGAAAATACAGGACATTTGTATGCAGTATTAACAAACTAAAGAAAATCTGAAAAAACAGCTTCTCTAGGCAACAGGGGCAAGTATTTAGTGTGACCTCCAGATTCACTCGGGCAATAAAAGCGTCTGGCAGCTACATCTGGATGCCATGTTGACCCTTCTACACTTGAAGAAGCTTGATCAGGAATGGTCTTTTTGGGTTAGCAGCCAAGAAACCAACTTTTCAGAAGGAATAAGGTGAAAAGGCTAAGATATGCTGAAGCTCACAAAGCTGACAAAGGCCGGAATGAAGATCAGGTATTATTGGGTGACGAATCCAGGTTTGAAATTTTTGGGTCCAGTCATGGACGTGTTAAATATGGTCATTATACCATTTCTAAAACAACAATTTTAATGGTGGCCTAAGACTTTTTGCACAGTACTGCACTGTAATAACGATGACACTGCGTCATCACTGGCACTGTTTCAGTAAATCTAAAACTGGGAGAAAAATCACCCAGAACTAGAGCTTCAACTCGTGTTGGTTCCTGCGTTCCACCACTTTTTCTCGGTGCTGTGGAAAAACCCCTAAGGCGGTTATAGTTCAGGGTTACACAACCAGCAGACTGCAGGCCAGATCTGACTCTTGAGTAAATGTTTACTAACACTATGATATACTCATACCAGCTAATAAATAAAAAAGGATTATGAAGAATAGAAGTTTGTACGCCATTGACATCAATAAGGCATTCCCGATCTGTCACTCTATTATCATCAACAGCACACAGTTAGCCTTTCAGTAATTTGACCCCCAATAAACCCAGAGGTTTCCTCTTAACAATCCACCACCGTCCATGCTAACTTTCACCTACTCCCAGTCTGAGATAATCATTAAGCCCCGGAATGTGGAAAAACAGAAATCTCAGGTCTGCAGTTCAAAGCATGATGTCGTACTCACACTTCGATGAGATCCAGGTCCGGCAGTCCCTCGGGCTCCATCGTAGAGAAAACCATCACTCCCACCATCTCGTCCTTCTCTGCTTTTCTCTTCCCCATCTTCCAGTCCTGTACACAGAGCCAAATCAAATGCAGCAGGTCTGAAACAGCTACGACCAGACCGCATAAATCCAGCAAAAGCTCCACACCTTTTCGTCTTTGTATGTGAGGAAGAGCTGGAAGACGTCACTGTTGGACACGACAGGATGCCGGCACATTCTGGTCATCCAGGCCTGAAGCCTCTCCATACGCATCTTGATGAATTCCTCCTCAAAGCGGCCTGACGAACACAAATTGCTGAAAGCTTTACAAGTCTAATGCTAATGTTATAACTCTGATTTTGCTGAGATGCACATATGTAATACAGGTATACTGTCTAACGTCCATCCAATCAATGTTTATTTGCCTCAAAGTCTAAGGCCTAAGAATTATAATAGGAAAGAAAAATCTGTCCTAAATCAATCGTATTCAGGTCTGAATGACAGAAAACTAGTACAAGCGAACCCATGCGACACTGCTGACAAACACGGTAACGTTCCTTTTGCTTGTATTATCAGTAAGTGTTTCAAATTTGATAAATTACACAATGATAAGAATAGAACAGAAGCCTTTTATTGTCATTATACTTGCATGTAACAAAATAGTAAAGAAAAGAAAGGAGCAGATATGTAGCGCAGTTAAGTATATAGTAACAGTGCACTCAATATGGAGAAAAATCAGTAAGCTACAAAAGTTGCAGTATGAATAGCTTACAAAAATGAAGTCTGTGCATCTATGGTAGGCAGAACGTACAAAAAAAAATGTTTTTTAATGGCTGATGCCCATATTTAGGCAACAGGGTGACTGATAGCCGATATGTAATGCCAATATCACATCTATTTTTCCAATTTATAAAACTAGCGGGTAAGGTACTGGACTCTGGACCTGAAGGTACAGGGTTCGAATCCCACCTCTGCCAAGCTGCCACTGTTGGGTCCTAAAGCAAGGCCTTTAACCCACAATTGCTTGGATTGTAAGTCGCTCTGGATAAGGGCGTCTGCTAAATGCTGTAGATGTAAATGTAAGTAACGATAACAAGTGATTATCAGTTCAGTGAGGTGTGATGGAGGCCACAGCTCTGGGGAAAAAGCTGTTTACTGCATGTTGTGGTTTGGATGATTTGCTTACATATATTTTTGGCAGTAAAAGTGGCGCTTTATATAGAATAGTTCCAATGTCAGTGACGTAACATTTCGTAGGGGATACTTTCCTAACTCTCTCTTAGGAACTTTGCTCAATAAAATTTTCGGATTGCTTTAAGGATATTGCAGGAGCATGCGTTTGAGGATGGAGGGAGTTCCACAGGATTCACCCACTGTGGTTATTAGTGTGGTTGCCATAGTCTTAGTGTAGGAAGCACAGGACGGCTCGATAGCCAGCACATAACTGAACGGCTGCTGATTTGGGAGTTGTTAGTATTTATTAAGCTTGTTGTGTGTGTGAAAGAGTCAGGCAGAAATGTTCTCACCTGTCACCTGCTTGTCAGGCAGGCATGGGATTGGTATGGCTGAACCGAATTTCTCCAAAAGTCTCTCGTACAGCCAATCGAAGTGCTTGTATCTATGATTGACGGGTTTGTTGGTGGTCTGAAACACAATAACATGGTGATATATTATAGATAAAGTCTATTTATTATTGTTCTTATGACATATTTTACTGCAGCTAAAGTAGCAGTATTTGTTTTATTGCCAAGTCAAAGTCAAAGTCTGATTTATCTCTATAGTGCTTTTTACAATGGAGCATTGTCTCAAAGCAGCTTTATAGTTTTCTATTATGTAGGTCCAAAGTCCAAACTGAGTAAGCCTAGGGCGACAGAGGCAAGGAAAAACTCCCTAAATGTCACAGATGTTCTATGTAAGAACTGAACTATGTTATCTAATTAGAAAGATAATAGTTTAAATAAACAAAATGAATGAAACAAAATGAAAACAACAGAGAGAGCATATATAAAGAAAATATACCAATTAAAATCAAATTTAATACCATGTAGACTAATCACTTAGAGATAATGTAATACTATGAAGGGTATAATAACTATAGTATTTAAGGCAATTATGTAAATAATAAAATATTGAACAACATGACAAAAATATGCATGTCGGCATTATTTATGCAGTACACAGAGTCACTGCAGGACCTCATGTTCTCAGCCAAGTTTTGATTTGGGGAGTTGCTGCCCACTGTACCTTATCAGCACCTAAGGCTAGATACATTTGGTATAACTTGCAGTCATACATCAATCAATACATTCAGCTCTAACAATATTAAGTTTCATCTGCATCTAAGATTTTCTTTTGTGCCGAGTAACGTCTTTGTCTTGTGCTGCAGAGGCGGGTACGGTGAGAAGGATGGGTTTTATGGTCAGTGGTTTCACCGCAGCAGAACTCACAGTGGGCATGACTTGGTACTCGATGTAGCTCTTGAGGCCGTACATTTTGGTGCCCTTTTTGGGGTCTGCTACAACGCAGTCCAGCTGGGGCTCAGGATACTCCCACACTGGACCGACCTCACCACCCTAAAACCCAACACACACAACAGCAAGGAAGGTGCAATCATAGGTATTTTATATTAAAACATTTTATATTATATCATATCAGTCTATGGGTGTGATTTCAGACACCCAAGACTCGCAGCCGCTGTCCCTGTGAGAAGACATGCCCAAACACTTCTTTTTCACTCATTTCCTGTCTTTATTAATGTTCATGCATTGTATTACATTACTTTACTTAATTCATACTTGAATCAATAATTACATACAAATATATGCATACAGAGGTGCCACTGTATGTAAACTCTTTCACAGTACTGCAATATATGTTTAAAAACTAAGACTAAGTAGACTTAGTAAAATTGTACTTTATTTTACTTACAAAGATGGACAACTTGGGTCCTTTGTTGCCCTGTTTTGACAGGAGGTACAACTCAGGGCCTGATTTGGAGAACCCAGGGAATCTGTACATAAAAGAAAAGGTTATCAGATGGAAAAAGTAATCATCAGCTGAACAACAGATGGAAAGATCACAGCTCATCGGACTCTCACTTATTGAGGGTGATTTTCATGGATGTTCCATGGGCTCCACCTCTGTTCATGGCTCCTCCTTCTCCGGTTTCACCATCACCAAAACCGCCCGAGGACTTCCTGTCGTCCCATTCATCATCCCACTCATCATCCTCTGCGCCTTCACATTAACACATCAACGCATTACGAGATACGAAACTTTTGCATGATCAATACCCATATGACAGACACGGTAACACAGGACAACACTCATTTCTACTATGTTAGGGTCTACTGTATGAAGAGTAAAGCTACAACACAAACTATATATCGCAAAATAATACATAAACATAAGGAAATAAAAACACATTTTAACCTAACAAAAATGTAAAAAACGCATGCTTGATTTGGAGCACACTACAAACCATGCAGCACTTCAGAAATGTTAGATACACTGCAGAACCAATGCCGTATACCTGTATAATCGATTAAGTACGGATATGGATAAATATCTTTGGAAAGAAAAAGGAGAAATACATATTGTGATATTAAGTCTGTACTAAGCTCTGACTGTACGTCAACACACAGCTTACAAATTCTGATGCTTAAACTTAGAGAAACTTCATTTCTACACAAAAGCCTACACATTTTAATCTACACATACAGTCAGCTCAAGAATTAACTGGCCAAGTGGTGAAAAAATGGGTACAAATGCTTTTGAAGAAATGCTTAAATTTTGCACTGAAGAAATGAAAGAAATCCACACTAAGTAAAGCGTAACCACAACCATTGACTCGGTTTATCCTGGTCCTGGTCTGGGACAATGAGGCCTGGTGTCGTCCAGAGCCCATCTCAGAATTCAATGGGCACAGACAGATAGGATGCCAGTCTACTGGAGGGCACCATAACTGCACCAGCCAACCTTTAAGCTGCAAACCCAGGTCAGGTTTTGAAACCAGGTCCTCAAGAACTGCTATTTCCACTAACTGGTTCTTACCACTGAGCTACAGAAACGACCAAAAGTATGCTTAATCTAAAATAAAATAACATAACTTGGCTTCATGAAGTACAAGGACTCTTTAAATACAGCACTATGAATAAATCTATATAATCACAAGATGAACTGCTTACCTGGACCCGCGTAGGCCTGAGGGTGGCCGTGTCCAGCAGAGCCCCACGCGTTGCCGCTGGTCTGTCCAGTCTCCGTGCCTTCAGGCTGAGCTGCCCAGTTATTTGAGAAGCCTCCTGAGGCGTTTGTGTCGAACACGGTCCATGGGTCATTTCCGTTACTTGTCTGTCAGAAAAAGAAGTGCAGGGTAAGGAAGCGAAGGCACGGACGTTCAGGGAAGAGCGCCAGATCTGAGGAACAGTTCCGCCCATCATCAGTCAGAGATGAATGTACTGTGTAAATCAAACTATTTTACTCCATGTTAGTTATACATCCGTTTTGGATTTTGAGTGGTTGTTGTGTTTATGAGTAAAATGCCCCTGAACAGGCCATGTAAACCAGGGGTTTCCAATCTTTTTTCCCCTGGAGCCCCCCATGAGTATATATTCATGTTGTGTATATGCTTAGATATGTCTTGGTGTGTGGGAGTGTATATATATATATATATATATATATATATATATATATATATCACACCAAGAGATATCTAAGGAAAATGAGTAAGTACTACTATTTACTTCTATTTTGAATGTTTGCTTTATATTTGATATATTTATGGGACACCCTGTATTTACACAGAAGTAGCCCAGCACACAAATACTGCTGTACTGGCAGCAAGCTAGCAAACATAAGAAACATGTTACAATGATCACAAGCACAAACATGTTAAAATATAGTACTGCATTATCAATTTATATTATTATACGTTTCATTCCATAGAAATAAAGCATCAAATTATACTATTAGCTGTAACAGCATAACAACTTGGGAAGCAATAGCACACAGTTAGCTGCTAGCTAGCCGCACAGTTCTTAGATTTCTGTGCAGATTCCTCATGCTGTAATAATATCATTTAAATATAGTGTGATTGAACATGAACATTTGCCCCAGTTAAAATCACGGATGAGCTCAGGAGCGTTTTGATAAAGTATTTATGTTTACAACTGAAATACAGTGATCTCTCGCCGATTTCGGGGGTTACGTTCCGGAAACAACCGCGATAGGTGGAAACTCCGCGAAGTAGCGGCGTTATATTTGTTTTATTATTTATATATATTTTACGGCTTTATAAACCCTTTATAAGGTTTTATAAACAACACCGCAGAGCGAGCCAACGCCCATCGATCAGACGTTGATGAGGTGGACAAGGAGAGATGCTGAACATATGAGCACAGCGCGGGAGAGCAAACAGTCCGCATTTCCATTGTGTACATATATATCCATCAATCCATCTATATATCCATCTATATATGTTTTGTTGTTGTTAAACGTCATACAGTAAAGGCGCAATAAATGAATCGCGTTATAGCGAGGGACAACTGTATTCACTTAAATTATTAGGAGAAGCAGCTTTGTTCAGGTTATCAGGATTAGTTCTCCAATTCCAACCTTCAGTGCTATTCCTGTCTGCTACAGAGGATGTCCTTCCTCTCGTTTTTCAAAGCTTATCATTGTGGCTGACAGAATGGCATGCAGTTTATCTCAAGCCTGTTACACTACAGATACAAAGGGAAAAAAAGAGCTAATCAGGTCCTAATGCAGCTTAAAAAAAGTTTCATCCAGTTCCTGAATCTTCTCTCTTAACCAGTTCCCAGCTTAATATAAACATGCACATAGAGTGAGAGATAATTGAATATAAACCAAATTAGAATAAAAATCTATAAATGCCAGCATCTGAATTGCCTTCTTTAATTATTCATTAAATGTGGTCCAACCTTCAGTTATAATAATAGATAAACACATTCTGTGACTAATAAACACACAAACAGTTGTACTTTAGTGGCTCCACTGATTAGTCACTCACAGTCCAGGCTGGGAAAGTGTATGTGACCTTCTAGGCTAATTGTGTCTCCTAAGTGGGTTACAGTTATAAAGAGGCAAAAATATGCTATTCCTAAGAGAACTTCCTTGTGAACCAGAAACCAGTCTTAAAAACGCACTATAACACCAAAATCACAACATGAAGCACGGTGAAGGAACATGACAGTCCTATGAATTTATAATACTACGTATAAACAGTCACTTTATTAGGTACACTAATACACTCATTGTCCATATCAGTTCCTCGTACCATATAGGAGCACTTTGTAGTTCTACAACTACAGTCTGTAGTCCATCTGTTTCTCTACATGCTTTGTTCGTCCCCTTTACTCTGTTCTCTAATAGTCAGGACCAGCACAGATCAGGTACGGTTTGGGTGGTGGATCATCCTCAGCATTGCAGTTATTACACCGATGTGGTGGTGGTGTGTTGTGCTAGTATGAGTGGATCAGGCACAGCAGTGCTGCTGGAGTGTTAAACACCTCAGTGTCAGTGCTGGATTAAAAATAGTCAACCCAACAAAAATATCCAGCCACCTGCATCCTGTAGGCAGCATCCTGTGAGCACTGACAAAGGATTAGAGGTTGACTAACACAAAAGGGGACGTACATAGTATGTAGATAAACAAATGGACTACAGTCTGTAATAGTAGAACTACAAAGTGCATCTATATGCTAAGAGCAACTGAGAACATGGACAGTGAGTGTAGAAACAAGGAGCCGTACCTAACAAGGTGATCAGTGAGGGCCTAAGAGCAATGTGAAAGCAAAAAGAAGTTTTCATTTTAGTGTTATACCAGCCTACATGACTAACAGGTGTGAAAGTATATGAATCGATGAGGTGTGACTTCCTCAGATACACAAATGTGATCGGTAGCTGCAAAAACATTGCTACTGCTAAAGGTGCCATCAGTGACGTAAATGCAAAGTAAATACATTCGCCAGCCTGGACTGAGAGTGATTAAGCAGTGAAATCAATAAAAAAAATAATAAAAAAAGAACTAACATTTATGCCTTATTAGTTTAAACAGAATGGGTTTAATTCTATGTCATGGATAAAGCTCTGACAACATTTCAAAGGCTACAATGGCAAATCCAGAATGGCCACGACTGAAATATGACTAATTCTGTGGATAAAGATATCCAAAAGCAAAGTTTCAAAGCTTTAAATTGTGCTATTCTGAAATGTCGTCCTTATATTATTAGACGTGAAATGAGCCGAATCACTGTGAGAGTGCATTCACGGACAGAAAGTCCTGAAAACATCAAGCAGGTTATTAAAAAAGGAGCTGAAGTGTGTCACTAAATGGGCTGCATCAACATCGGAGCTTCCTGCGAGCCATTCAAAAGTCATCCTACACGTCAATATATGACTTCCAAAAAATCTATTCTAGGTCACTCTCCATTCAGCAGCTTTGCACTTAAGCGTTTAAAAGCTCTGATAAAGGCCGACTGTTCCCTGTGCTGAGCCATACAAGTTTTGAATGGATGTACACATCCTCTGGTCTGTAAGGAAATGTGACGAAGACTCGCTCCTACATGCAGGCAACATCAATCATCCTCTGGCCTTGACTGCACAAAGGGTCTGCTTCCACAATGCAGGTTAATGGCAACACAGCCGGGAAAACACGGAACAGCTCACTCAAACTCTCGAGTTCTTATTAATCAACCAGGAGAATTGACATGCCATGCATTGGAACTAGAACTTTATCATGCTAAGAAGGTGTAGGATGTGTCTGTATTAGCTTTTTGAAAGCAAGGTTAAGAAAAGTTAAGATATGTTGCTATTGCAAAACCAGCAGGACAGATATGATGTACATTAGTCTGGATTTCTACATAAAAACCATGTGCAGACACGGAAGAATAAACAAGATGGAGCAAATCAAATCCCTGTTTAATTCTATAGTAGAATGAATTTCAGCAGCTTCTTACACTTATACCATCGTCCCATTGCAGCACTACAGAAACCAAGTCCAGTTTAGGAATTTACATCAATAGATCTCATTCGTAATGTTGGCTTGGGGGAGAGATGGATCCCAACCATGATCTCGGCTGAGAGATGGGACCCGACCACTGTCTGGCGGGGCATGAAGGGCATCGACCACGGTCTCAGGGGTGAGACGGATCTCAATCATGGTCTTGGGTGAGAGACTGGGGCTCCTGACCATATCTTCTCAACTACAGTAGCGAGGGTTGGGGATGGATCCTGACCACAGTCTCCGGGGTAAACGGATCCTCAAAAGGTCTTGGGGGTCTTGGAGGAGACGGCCCCAATCAAGGTCCCAAGGGTAAATGAATCCGGACCACGGTCTCGGGAGGGGAGGCGGAACCCGACTAGTCTCTGAGTGGGGGAAACGGATCCCGACCATGGTCTAGGGGGAGAGACGGATCCTGACCACGGTCTTGGGGCTCTTGGAGGAGACGGCCCCAATCAAGGTCCCAAGGGTAAATGGATCCCAACCAAAATCTCGGGAGAGAGACTAGGGCCCCTGACCACCGTCTTCATGGGAAAGCCGATACAGACCACATTCTCAGGGGTTGGGGGGGTAGATCCTGACCACAGTCTCGGGTTAAACACTTTGGGGGCGGTCTTGGTGCGGGGTGGATCCCTATAGTGTTCACAACATTCAAGCTAAATATATCTGTCGAACTCACTTTTATTTTCTGCCCCAACAACTGCCCCTAGACTTCCATCAACATGAGGGTTAATGTAAACAGTTTGCTTATTCTTTTCTCAGAACAGGGAAACAAACAGTTAATTGCTGCCTACGTTGATCAGTCAGGCATAAACACATGTGACAGACGGTGTGTAGTGAGATTGTATAGTGCATCATAGTTGTGCTGATTAGGTTGATCTTTTGTGTGAATGTGATGTGATGTGTTCAGGTTGAGAAGGTAAAGGGAAGAGAGAGGGAGTCGAGGTGGCGCGATGGCGGTAAAGAGGGCCTTCATGCATGGCACCATGCTTTGTGGCACTCTGGTTACCTCATCGGGGGAGGACAGGGCCGGGGTGACAGGGGTGATGGGGGTGAGTGAGGTTTCCGGCTGAACTACATCCACCTTGAAGGAAAGAGGTGACATTGTCAAATTGCCTGCAAGCAGAGAGCTACCCTCATATGTGACAGAACCCGGTACTCTGAATCCGCACAGATACCGACCTACAGATATCAGCCGAACATGTCCGATACATATCGATACCCTCCCTTAGACGGGACTGCTCCATCACTTACCATCCCTTAGAAAGACCAATTTCCACAATTTTTAGGTATTTTATTATACTATTAAATAGGAGTGTAACGATTTGGTTTAGTCCACAATACGGACTTCACAATTCAATTTTCTCACGACTACCAAATTTACACTCAATAAAAGTGTAAACAAAGCACATTTCTTGCATAGGTTTTTGGACCAAAAACTTTTGACCCTTTCAATTAAAAGAAACTGCTAGAATCATTGTAAACAAAATATTCTATTGTACCTTCACCATATTAAATAACCAAGGGAAAGCATTTGGCTTTTATTTCTGAAGAACACCAATTCAAAATGTGTACTTTTCTTATAAAGGGTTAAACAGAAACCTTAGTCCCCTGCAATTAAAAGAAATTAGTTTAGCTGAAAATGAAATATGCAATTACATTAGATGGCATAATCCGATGCACGTTGTCCCATTTTCGCATTGCGTTATACCCCTATTAATGAAGTATTAATAATTAAGTTACAGTTTTGTGTCAGACACAGCAAGATATAGAACTTAAATAAAATAAAAAAAAAGCAACGAGGACAGCTGAGATCCAGAACTCAGGTGTCGGAATCTGAACAGAAATACTTGGATCGATGTGTCCCTAGATATGCTTGTATAGTCACCTGTAGAACCCAAACCAGGTACTTCTAAAGAGACGCAAAAACACAAGAAGACAGAACCGTCTGACTAAACACAGTCATACCTCATTATCAGAATGTACCTTGTTCAGGATAGCGAATATTTGGATAGCAGGAGCAACGTGTTCATCATCTTTTATGGGAAAATCATCACCCTGTTCCAGCACTCTAGATATTTTAAGCCTAGTTTAAGTGATGGTGGTATAACACTGTGGTCCTGGTACTTTTGATTATGATGTGCATCATTATTATATCTAAAAAATAATACAGATGCAAATTTTAACATAAAGAAAGTCATAAAATGCTACATTTAATCAGGCAAGATTTATGTATAAAACCTTTACCCTAGAACTGCTTGTTAAGTTAAGCAGCCCATTTTAGCAGCTTTAATTTTACGAATTGCCGTCAAATGTTTAAAATATTTAATTGCATTCATAACACCAAGTTTATCACATGAATTGCGATTCATCACATTTTTGCTTGGTTATATTTGACACGAAAATTGTTTTTCTTTAAAAAGCACCACGCAGTCACACGAGTGGACAATAAAAGCTTCAAGATAACCTTTTTCAAAACAAATAATTCTATAAACACACACAAAAGAAAAAAAACAAAAACAACTGCATTTCTTAGAATGACTTTTAAGGCAAAGTATTTATTCTATTAGGTAAAAAGCAAATGGGCAAATAATAATAATAATAATAATAATAATAATAATAAGCTTTATTTATATAGCACTTTTTCAAACAACGTTTTTACAAAGTGCTTTACATGAGCAGAAGTAAAAAACAAATACACAGAAGAGCAAACTAACGATGTAAAACAGTTAAAAACAGAAGAATACATAAAAGAGTAAAAAAAAAATACAATGAAATAAAATAGAAATATAAAAAAATTGAGTTAAAATCAAAACAGATAAAACATCAGTAAAAAGCCAACCTGAACATGTGTGTCTTAACCCTCCTTAAATATGTTAAGATCATCCAGAGACCTCAGGTCATCAGGAAGAGAGTTCCAAAGGTTGGGGACATAAGAAACATAACTGAGTGTCCCTAAAATGTTAGTGATTAAGAGACGACTTTGGACGCAGCCCACAGCTGCTCCTAACAAAAAACCAAATAACGTGTTAAGATTAATTAATCCCAACTCTGGGATTTTAAAAATGAACAACATTTAATAGGATACCCATTACTAAACGTAAAAATGTCTTAGGAAATCAAATCCAGCCTGTGGGGCATTACATCAATAGCTCTAAGCACCACCTCGAACCTCAGCCTGTTAAAAGTGTCTTACATGTAAATATTTTCCCATACTTAGACATGCTGAGTCTTGCAGCTGCTCTCACTTCTGTATCAAATGGAGAAGATAAGACAACTTCTGCTTAAACCTACCTAACACCACCACATTCTCTGTTAAATCTATATTTGGACAATTTCATAAGTATATTATTTGACAAACACTTCAGTAGAATTACATTCATAATTTTGGTTACACCCATTGCCATTTGGTGGCACCAACGACTACATCTTTGGCTCCAAAATCCTATTCCAGAAGACCTTAGACATTTTATATATGTATATAAATCACAGCTAATGATTTATTAAAGTTAATAATTCATAACACTGATAATTATTCTAATCACATTTTTACTACTTCACCATATGAGGAATCCACAGGCTGCTCCCCTAATCACTAATAACCACTAATCACTTTGAACGGTGACTGAAGACTCACCCATTCACTCAGCACTTAACTCAAGGCTAAAACTAATACAATTACACATTTATGTAAAATAGCTCTGTGGTTCTTACCTACATCAAGTCCTAACAGGATTTAGTTGAACTGTGTTCTTGGGTTAGTGCTTAATTGTACTAGTATGAGGTAATGTCTACTAAGAACAATACAAAGCACTTCTGGAAGTCGCTCTGGACAAGGGCGTCTGCTAAATGCTGTAAACGTACATAACATAAAGAGCCCAATTAGCCTACAGGAAACAGAACAGGTGACAGCAGCAAACGATTTGTGACACTACCTTAGAGGTCTTGGTCATGTCTGTGTGACAGACTGCATCACATAAATACACTGTCACATGACACATGAGATAATGGCTTACGCAAGATATTTTAGACAATAACCTAATAAAATGCTTTAACAATGTATTGGTATAGTGGTTTTGTTCTCTGAATGCTACTACCTGGCAGCCGTCCATCAGAGAAATCGCAATGCTAAGATGTTACAGAATTATTTAAAAAGTAATAAATGCATTATGTTGAAGCGTATATTGTCCACTGAGAAGGCTGTGTAGTGCTTTACACAAGGCTCAAATAGCAGTAAGCAAAAAAAAAATTATACACACATACACACACACACACACACACACACACAGGTCCTTCTCAAAAAATTAGCATATTGTGATAAAGTTAATTCTTTTCCGTAATGTAATGATAAAAATTAAACTTTCATATATTTTAGATTCATTGCACACCAACTGAAATATTTCAAGTCTTTCATTGTTTTAATACTGATGATTTTGGCATACAGCTCATGAAAACCCAAAATTAGCTCACAAAAGTTAAATCTCACAAAATTAGCAGATCATGAAAAGGTTCTCTAAACGAGCCATTAACCTAATCATCTGAATCAACGAATTAACTCTAAACACCTGCAAAATATTCCTGAGGCTTTTGAAAACTCCCAGCCTGGTTCATTACTCAAAACCGCAATCATGGGTAAGACTG
>JAJAGP010000964.1:42247-120470 GCA_025084515.1 Ancistrus triradiatus | reverse complement strand
ATAATGTGTTTACTTTAAATACTCTCTCGCATTACCACAGCCTGCTGACGGCTATTTTTGCACACTATTGAGTAGGGAGAGTTGTACTTTGGACTCGGTGTCTCCCTGTTTCCCTCCTGCTGACTCACTTCCTAACAAAGAGCTGAAGAGTGACTAAGGAACTGAGTGTTGGTTTAAGAGCCAGACGGAATGGAATCCACAAAATCCTCAAACGTTGTTCTTTAGGTTTTAAGGAAGACAGGAAGACAGGATGTGTGAAAGCTCACCTGGCTTTGTGTGTTGCCGGCTGGGGCATGGGAGTCAAAGAACGACAGGTCAAGTGGAGGGGCACTTCCTCCTGCTGCAAAAGCCTGAGGCTTTCCGACCTGCGGGGACAAAACCAAGCAAATTTACATTTACAGTGAAATACGGTGTCCCGAAAGGCTCTGCTCTAGGCTGCTTATAGTTTTTATATACAATCCTTAGTAATTTGGTATTCGAATAGTGGAAAAAACCTTGCAAAGATATGTAGCATACTTGAGAAGGCATTACTAAAGTAAAAGGTAGTCATTAAAAAGTAAAACTTAAAAGTAATGTTGTTTAATTGTGCAAATGAAGAATTCTAGAGTGCGAGAGAGAATAAGGTGTCCCACAAGTCTCTATTCTAGGCTGCAAACGATAAGCAGCCTAGAACAGAGACTTGTGGGACTCTGAGGTAATGCTGTGTACATAACGATGTCAGAACTTAATAAAAACCTAACACAGCCATACAAATAACTACTTCGACAAGAGTACAAATTCCTCCTAATAAAATATATGCGATATTATATTGCCGATAGCAACATGCTGTACAGTCTAACCTTATCTCACCAAACTCATCTCTCTCCATCTGTGATGCACGTGTGACGGATTTCCCTCCAAGCACTTTACATCAAAAAGCCGGCAACCTCGGCTCTCGCCCTCGCCATTCTTGAAATGTGACAAATGTCTTGCAAGCACTGAAATTCTACCCTGCTAAGCCGCCAAGTTTTCAGTCGACCGGTCAGTAGGTGTCACTTTAATCCTACTGACAGGGTCGCCTTCCCTACGCTCTCCTCACCTTGCCGGCGGATCTTAACCCGGCTCACTCTGCTGATGCCTCGCTGCTAATCGTTACTGCTCCGTTGATGTGTTAATCCCATCATCAGTCTTTTAGTTGGCCTAAACGCTGATGTGCTCTGGATAAGGGCATCTGCTAAATGTAAACGTGATAATTGTTCCATTTATCCTCCAATACCTATAGTATAATCAGGGGTGAAAGTAGGCCGGAAAGGTCTAGTGCTGCGATCCATTAAAAGATTTCCCCGGAAAGAGGGGAGAACAGCTGCCACATTCAAAACAAGTCACGGTCAGAGCCTCAGCAAGACACGTCTACTAACATCGTCTCCTTATCAGCTGCGAAGTTGTTCTGAATTTCTTCTGAACCGTCCGGGCTGTGTTTAATTTGTGCAGGACGGAGCCCAGCTGCCGTGCATTATTACTGCAAGTTAATGTCGGCTGACTGATATCCAGTGCTTTGGGGTTTTGGCAGGCAGACGTTTGTTGCGAAATCTCCCAAATAAAATGTGAAGTAGATTAAGTTGTGATGTTTTGTGGTATTCTGTTTTATTCCAACAACTACCAAGTGAGATGCCTTTTAAAAGACAAGCACAACAGACACTCCATAAGGAACAGAGACAGGGTTGCCAGATCCCATGAGAGTAATCAGTCCATAAAAAACTAAACAGGCCACCTACTACAATGTGAGAGTGACCACTTGAGGAGTTAAAATGAAGTGGTAGTGATAACAACAATACAACAAGTATATTTTTCTTTCAAATATGAAGCTATGAAGGTTGTGGTAGTGCTGCTGCAGTCTGAGGGATGATCCACAAGCCTTTGTCCCTCAGACAGCCAATTGTGTCTGACTCAAACCCAATTTCACAGAGACCTGGGTTGGCTCAGCGGCTAAGGTACTTGGCTGTGGACAAGAAGGGTTCAAATCCCACCACTGTCACTGTTTGGGCCCAAGCAGAGGGACTTCCGATTGGTCCAATCTCACAATCCAATCAATTGTCCAAGCAAGGGTCTTGCTAGACAGTGGCAGCTTGGCAGAGGCGGGATTTGAACCCTGGACCTTCTGGTCCATAGTTCAGTACCTTAACCACTAGGCCTACCTTACCAGAGTGGCCCTTAACCCACAATTGCTTGGACTGTCCAGTTCAAGTCAGTTTGGTAAAGTAATCAGCTAATGATGTAGTGAGCTAGCATTAGACTGCTGCACCACCCGAACATCATTATTACTATTATCGTACAACACAAGCACCAAACACAGACTGAAGTGCACAAGAATGGTTACTAAAGAATGTGTAGCTATGAGGAAGAGCGATCACAAGCCAAGTTTCCTCAGTCAGCCTGAGGCACTGAACCCTCACTCCAGCACTGAGCTGATCATCAGACCTGCTGCTACACTCATCTCATGTGATTTCAATTACAAGCAGAACAGCTGTAAACACGAAAACAAAGTCATAGCACTAAACCTTTGAATGACACTTTCAAAGAGCTATTTCACTGAATAAATATTTTACAGCTGAAGGCACGACATATCATGTATCACTCATTTCCAAAACAAACACAAAAGCAGATTTTATGTTATGAATTCTTTCCATCACGCACAGAACATGGATTTGAAATCCCATCCGGCTTCTGATTCTGCTTAACGCTTTAAACAGTGTCCCAAATACTCGCTTCGAAACCCTTTTATAATGCTGATCGTTGACAATGTTACCAAAGTGCACACTTCTAAGAGTGGGGCACATCATTTGGGGCAGGGCTTTTGTTCCAGCATTGCAATTCACAAGGTAATGCGATGCCAGTGTAAATGTGTTTGTTGACAATTAGCACCAGGCACTTTCACTGCAACAGAGCAGCTAAGGCTAATATGTTCGAACACACATTTGTATTTCTATTAGGGTTTTCAAAGTTAAAATGGTAAAATAAAATATAATCACAAAAAATACTAAAGTAAAAGTAGGCATTTGAAGAAGCACTTCAGTGATTATAGTATGAATGTATCTAATAAACTATTATCAATTAGGATTTTCAGAGCCTGATGGTACAAGATGGTGTCCCACAAGGCTCTGTTCTAGGCTACTTACTAATGCATAGACAATTAGTTAAAAACCCATTTTAAGTATAGCTATGGTATTTTTAAACACTGTTAAATTGCATTTCTGCTGCTTGACCCCATGAAGCACCTGGTGTTATGGGCTGTGTCTGAACTAGTCCATCAATTACTACTCCCTACATTTTGCATACTATATACAGCACCATTAGGCTACAGGGAACAGGAGCGGTGGAGGTGGTAAACGATTTTGGACACTTCCTTATACGCTTTGCTCATCGCTGTGTGGCTGCAGATTTAATCATATGAACACAGCGACACACTCTGCCACATGGCACACGAGATAAAGGCTTACACAAGCAGTTTCTTAGAAAAGTGCCTAATGAAAAGAATTCTGCATTAAAAAGTATTCGGTCTCATCACTGCTCTTGGTTTTTGTGTGCCGAGTATAGCCCTCCGTCAAAGAAGTCACAATGACCGAAGATATGACAAAATGATCATACTCAATTTTATAATGTAATAAATGGACGTGTTCTTTAACCGATTCGAAGCAATTTTGTCAAGTAACACTCCCCATAAGGAAAACAAGAGAGCTTCTTTCCAAAAATAGGTGCATGAGTCGATTTTATGCAAAACTTTAGCAGCAAAAGACTGAACTATGAATCGTGGGAAAGTGATGTTTAGAAAAATCTTTGAGAAATATAATACATGTGTGTTTTTGTTTGCTTGCTTGAATATTAATTTATTTAACATCGCTTTCAGCACTGATACTACGTAACCTCGTCTTTCCCCTCAGTGTTTGGGGTGTGGAAGTAAACCCATGCAGACCCAAAGAGGTCATGCACCCCCACACAGGAATGGTTCAAGGTTGGGATCGAACCGGGGATCTCTGTGAGGTAATGTTCTAACATGCCACCCATTTGCCTGTATAAGTCGGCACAACTTTAGCAGTGTGCCATGGTTCATTTTAATATGTGTATTTGAAGAACATTTTTTAACCACATTTGTTTCAGAGCATTAGGACTCACATCCTTCTCGTTCTTATCGTAATATTTACACTAAATGCCGTTCCACACAGCTGTGTAGCTTCAGACTGCATTTCATGCATGTAAATGGTTTCATTAGATTGTTGAGTCTGATGTAAATGTAACCAATCAGAATGCTGTCATTCAAACTGATAAAAAAATCTTTGCCTGTAAATGTAGCCGACGTGACTTTCACGCATAAATCGTACAAATGCAGCCAAGCAACATTTAGGCATCTACAGTGTAAACAGTACAACTTCCTCATTTTATCTTCCTTCCTTAGTTAAGAATCAGTACCTTTTTAGCATTCTAAGAAAATGTAACCCTTTCAAGGTCAAATTACGCCCAAAAAAAAAAAAAAAAAAAGACTTGACACACTTCCGTTTTAACCGAGCTACAACCATTATTCAAATTTGTAACGTGCATGACTCACATTCGTACAAACAGCATCATATGAACTACTGCACTTTAGTATATATACACACACACACATACATACAGTGGGGCAAAAAAGTATTTAGTCAGCCACTGATTGTGCAAGTTCTCTACTTAGAAAGATGAGAGAGGTCTGTGATTTTCATCATAGCTACACTTCAACTATGAGAGACAAAATGAGAAAAAAAATCACTCGATTTCATGGAACTCTGCTCGTTTTAACCGTGCTGACTCACATTACCTCAAACAGCCATGATGCATGTACTACATGCACAACAGGGAAGCACATATAGGAGAGTGGGCAGTGTGGAGCACTGAGAGTGGTGATATTATAAACAAAAACATACATAACAGTGGGGCAAAAAAGTATTTAGTCAGCCACTGATTGTGCAAGTTCTCCTACTTAGAAAGATGAGAGAGGTCTGTAATTTTCATCATAGCTACACTTCATCTATGAGAGACAATGAGAACATTCCAGGAAAAAATTCCAGGAAATCACATTGTAGGATTTTTAAAGAATTTAATTGTAAATCATGGTTAAAAATAAGTATTTGGTCAATAAATTTGGTTCAACTCGATACTTTGTAACATAACCTTTGTTGGCAATGACAGAGGTCAAACGTTTCCTGTAAGTCTTCACCAGGTTGGCACACACTGTAGCTGGTATTTTGGCCCATTCCTCCATGCAGATCTCCTCTAAAGCAGTGATGTTTTGGGGCAACACAAACTTTCAACTCCCTCCACAAATTTTCTATGGGGTTGAGGTCTGGACATGGCTAGGCTCACTCCAGTCAGGACCTTGAAATGCTTTTACGGAGCCACTCCTTGTGGCCCGAGCGGTGTGTTTTGGCGATCATAGTCATGCTGGGAAGACCCAGCCCGTTCCATCTTCAAGCTCTCACTGATGGAAGGAGGTTTTGGCTTAAAGTCTCACCATACATTGGCCCCGTCATTCTCCCTTAACACGGATCAGTCAGTCCTGTCCCCTCTGCAGAAAAACAGCCCCAAAGCATGATGTTTCCACCCCCATGCCTTCACAGTAGGTATGGTGTTCGTTGGGATGTGACTCAGCATCCTTTTTTCCTAAAGTGTAGTTTTACAAAAAAGTTTCTAAACTATTTGTTTTTTAATATGAATCTGGACCACATTGATATTCTCCCAATCCTCTTCTGGATCATCCATATGCTCTCTGCAAAACTTCAGACGGGCCTGGACATGCACTCTGCTTAAGCAGGGGGGGCACGCCTGGCACTGCAGGATCTGAGTCCCTTGTCTCGGCGTAGTTTTTAGTGCGTTACTGATGGTAGCCTTTGTTACTTTGGTGCCCAGCTCTTCTGCAGGTCATTCATCAGGTCCCTCCATTGTAGTTTCTGGGGATTTTTTGCGCACCGTTCTCATGATCATTTTGACCCCACAAAATGAGAGCAATCTTACGGTGCGAAATCCCCATGATTTCCAGGGAGAGATTATCAATGGTCCTTGGATGTTTCCATTTCCTTTAACAATTGCTCCCACAGTTTATTTATTCACACCAACCTGCTTGCCTATTGTCGATTCCACTCTTCCAGCCTGCTGCAGGTCTGACAATTTTAATTCCGGGTGTCCCTTTCAAGAGCTCTTTTGGTCTTGGGCCATGGTTGAGTTTGGAGCCTGACCTGTTTGAGGCTGTGGACAGGTTTGTCTTTTACATACAGGGTAACGAGGTCAAACAGGTGCCATTAATACAGGTAACGAGTGGAGGACAGAAGAGCTTCTTAAAGAAAAAAGTTACAGGTCTGTGAGAGCCAGAAATCTTGCTTGTTTTGTGGGGTGACCAAAATTACTTATTTTCCACCATGATTTACAATTAAATTCTTTAAATTAAAAATCCACAATGGTGATTCCTGATTTTCTTTTCATTTTGTCTCTCATAGTTAAAGTGTACCTATGATGAAAATTACAGACCTCTCTCATCTTTCTAAGTAGGAGAACTTGCACAATTTTTTTCTAACTAATTTAATGTTATATTTTACAAAATATATGACAGTAATTTTTAATGTAAAGTGACAGTCTCGGTCTTAACTCAGACACGAATATTCGGTGTCCCAGTCTTGTTCTCGGACTCGCCTCTATCGGTCTCGACTACAACACTAGGTCATGCTGATGTGTAAATATGTCAGCTGTGGTCCATGAGAAGCGAAAGGGTTTCCTGTCACTTTCCTGACACAAATACCCCAGTGTGGTGGTTTCCTTCCTCATTAGTGCACTCACTCACAAAAACACACCATACTAACACGTTTCCATTGACTGCCATTCATTCCATTGATTACTGTAGGTTATTTATGCTACACCTACAAATAACCTAAAGCAACTCTTTTGGCTCTTTTGTTTTCTCCAAATAAAAGTATTTGGAGCCATTTTTTTTTTGCATAAACAAGCAATTAACTTAAAGAGGTTCAATGTTGACCACAGCAAAACGGTCTTCACCCAAGTCAAAATCGCCAGGTTTTCCCTACCATCGTAAGGGACATTGTTTGGTCCTCACAAGTATTAGGCAATACAAAGTGAACACCACAACACACTCACAGAGTGAATATGCATGAATGTTGCAAGTATGTATAAAAGGCCAGTGCCCCGAGCGTTAAGAGACCTACCTCCACCTAGTCCTCTGGCACCGAGCCGACAGCTACCTTTGGAGTTAGTTGGCATGCTTTCGATCCATCCTCCTCCTACATTCTGAAAAAAGCAAAGGAAGCGTTGAGCATTACGGGAAACGTTGCTGCTGCTGCTGCTTTCAAATATAGAATGTTTGATTTCACCAGATCTCTCGCACTCCGACAAGAGAACGTCCCACAGCACATCACGAAGAAGTCAAAACGTGATACGTATGGTGGTGTGATGCTGATGGGTCTCTGCCCTTCTCTCACCGACAGCTCATTGTTGCCCGGCTCTGCTATGAAGTCGTATTATATTAAAACCCGTGCCTGTGCAGGGGACGGCAGGAGGGGACAACAAACACAGACATCAGGCTCAAATCGTAAGACGCGGTAATTCAGCTCTATAGCCTCCGTAACTGCAGCAGGCAATCTGGCAAGAATTACTTCTCCGCCTCCGTTGTCTCAATGTCCCCCTTCCCTTTGGTGGTTCTGTGGTCCTCCGTCCCTCTTCACCTCCTCCCTTTTCTCTTTCTCGTCCCGTTGCGCGTAGCCCCGCGCTCTGTCTTTGCTCGTCTGTGCCATCCGCATCTTGCTTTTTTATTTCTCTCCCCCTCTTTGTGATCCAGTCGCTCCTCTCTCCTCCCACTGCCGCTCGTCGTTCTGTATTTCCTGTCCGCTTGTGCCTCTTAGTTATTCTCTTCTTTTGTCAAGCTCCCTATCTCGTTCCTCCACCCAGGCTTCATGTATTTTTTCCTCTCTTCTCCCTTCAACCTGTGCACCGGTTTCTTGACGCCATTCTCACCCTGTATATTGTCGTACATACAGGTAATTATCAGAATGTAGACCCTCTGTCCAGCTTCAACCGGTGGTGCAAGCAGATTGTCAACGCTCTGGCAAGATACTTCATTGGCAACAACATAACTTTCTGTGAAATATACCTCCGTAACTGCAGCAGGCAATCTGGCAAGAATACTTCATGGCAACAACCATAACGTTCTGTGGAAAAAGTTGCTGACCAAAATGGATGTGGACTGGGCATTACCACATGGTCACTAGAGGTACACCAATTGCAATTTCTTGGCAGATTCCCATTTTCGATTTTTTAAATTTCATCGGTTCATCCGATTTTGGCCGACTGTCTTCCTGTCTAAGAATTATAAACAACAGCATACAAAAAATTTTTGTTCAACTTTTCTTTTAATGGAAAGACAACAGGGGCTGCTGGCTTGAGCCTGGCTCTGCATTCTCTCTAGCTTTAAGGTCAAGTGACTGTAGAGCAAAGTCCATGACAGTCAGGGACTGTGGTAGAATGGGTTTAAGGACTGGACTATAGACCAGAAGGTCCAGGGTTCAAATCCCACCTCTGCCAAGCTGCCACTGTTGGGTCCTTGAACAAGGCCCTTAACCCACAATTGCTTGGATTGTAAGACTGTACCAATTGTAAGTCGCTCTGGATAAGGGTGTCTGCTAAATGCTGTATATGTAAATCACTCCTTGATTTAATTTGGGGAGTATTTCACAAAGCAGGATTTCTCAGTTAGCCAGATAACTTAAGCCCAAAGATGAGGACTGCCCAACAGGAATGTCCCCCTGAACAGGCTTAACTTTGGGCTTAAGTTATCTGGCTAAACAGAGAAATGCTGCTTCGTGAAATTCCCCCAAGTAGTTGTTGGAAAGCTTTGAGGAATGTTTTGGGTCATTACCATGCTGCAGTATGAATCCTCCACAAAGACCCAAACAATCATTTTAACTAGTGCTCTCAGACTTTTGTGCTCTCAGACCCAGCGGCAGCTCCAAAACATCACTGCTCTAGAGGAGATCTGCATGGAGGAATGGGCCAAAATACCAGCTACAGTGTGTGCCAACCTGGTGAAGACTTACAGGAAATGTTTGACCTCTGTCATTGCCAACAAAGGTTATGTTACAAAGTATTGAGGTTGAACTTTTGTTATTGACCAAATACTTATTTTCCACCATGATTTACAATTAAATTCTTTTAAAATCCTACAGTGTGATTTCCTGGATTTTTGTTTCTCATTTTGTCTCTCATAGTTGAAGTGTAGCTATGATAAATTACAGACTCTTTCTAAGTAGGAGAACTTGCACAATCAGTGGGTGACTAAATACTTTTTTGCACCACTGTATGTAACAGAACATTACTTGACAATATTCATATTAAACCTACAAAAATAATTGAACAAACATGACCTGCTGTTGCAAGAAAATCTGTGAAAACCAATATATTTCCTATGATTTCCAACAAAATGAATGTGAACCTCAAACCCATTGAAAACCTCATGGGATCAACCACAGACCCTCCAATAAACTGTAACTGAAATTAACCTGGTTAGTGGAAGAACATTCACTATAATGACCGAGGCTTTCAATTTTATAACAAATTATAATAGGAAATAAAATCTCTGGATGTTGTGACGCAAACCACTTGTCAAATTTAAAAAGGGTTAGCATGTCTATATTTACTGCCATAAATATTATTTATGTCATACTTTTTTGTTTACATTTTTTTGAATATTCATGAATATTGACTTACATTATCTACATGCATAAGTAGGAACTACGCTATGGACACTTTCAGGACATGGACACAAGAGGAGATGTGAAATGGAAGTTTGTACTGTTCCCCATTCCGGTTTGACCTACATATACCTAGAAATGCCGAGTGCCGGTCATTTAACTGCCCTAGATTTACCTACTTAAAGGTTTAAAATGTTTAAAAATTGATATTGCATTGCCCGTTTTGGAAACGAGTGTTTCTTCAAGTGGGCTCATTCCCTCTTGGTTACGTGCAGCCAGCGAGGTATGTTTACGTTTATATTCCGCGCCCTTTCATATTTTGGCTCTACAGTGTGTGTGATTGTTAATTGTCTCGTAACTGAAACACCACGGTGCAGTGTAGGTGGTAGCGTTCCACTTGTGTGTTCTCTTGTGTAGGCTAAAATTTTACCTCAAGACACTGGTGGAATGCTTGAGGATTAACGTTGTAAGGTGAGTGTAATCAAATGGCCGGTATCCATTAATTATGTGGATAATGATTTATTTTTACTAACGCAAAGCAGAAGCTAAAACCACAAAGCTGTTATTATTCACACACACACACACACACCCACCCGTGCAAACTGTGTGAAGGGCTCCTCTATTAGGAGGCCTACTCAGTGACTAAAACACACAGTGCATGTCTGTGTGAGGAAGTGTACGCCATAACCTTTTACATACATCGGTGCTTCAAAGTTCGTGAAACCTGTAGAATTGTTTCTATTTGTTTAAATGTGATCTAAAACATCAGACTTTTCACACCTAAATGTCCTAATTTTGTTCTGCTTCTTTCGTTTACTTGGCTAGTTTAGAGAAATCAGTTAACCTAATGCATGTCTTTGGAATGTGGGAGGAAACCAGAGTAGCCGGAGTAAACCCGGGATTGAACCGAGGATCTCTGGAGCTATGTGGCGAGCGTGATAATTGTGTGCTAGTCTCGACACTTATTTAAGTAATTTAGCAGACAGTCTTATCCAGAGCAACTTACAACTGATACGATCTCACAATACAAGCAATTGTGGGTTAAGTGTCTTGCTGAAGGACCCAACAGTGGCAGCTTGGCAGAGGTGGGATTTGAACCCTGGACCTTCTGGGCCACCACAGTCACTTTAGTCCCTTTAGCACTTGTGTACCTTTCACACAAGTCCTAAAAGTAGAAGTCCTAAAAGAGAACCCAGTTAAACAAATTAGATCTGCCCAATTGGGAATTGGTGGGGTCCAACCTCTTTGGATATGGTTTTGTAAAGTTTTCCAGACTGATAAGCATCAACTGTTTTTTTTTTTGAGGTCCTTAAAGATCTCCTTGTTCGTGCAGTGATACAGTTCCACAGTCATTTTGTGAAAATCAGACACTGATGGATCCTTTGTCTTTAAATTAAACAGTGTACACTCAGACCTGACCGACCATCCCATTGATTGAAACACGTGATTGATTTCACCCTTCAAATTTAACTGCTAATCCCTAGATGTTCACATACTTTTGTCACTCACGGGTAGTCATTTATTTAATGAGGAACATAAGTATAACATTTAATGTCTCATTTATTAAACTGGGTTCTCCTTATCTACTTTAAGATGTTGTGTGAAAAACTGATGACACTTTAGGTCATATTTATGCAGAAACAACAGAGAAAAATTCTAGGGTTCACAAACTGTCCAAGCACCGCTGTCTTTTCCATTTCCACCCGAGAGTCACACTGACGTCTGCAGGTCTCATGGTCGTGTGTCACACCTATGTGGTAATCCGTACCACACAGCGGATTATTCAGCAGCTGGCACACAAGCATTAATGACCATAGCCAGTTATAAATCACTACGAGGTACTCTGATGTGAGGAAAATAAACGTGGGTGAAAGAACTGCTGACCAATCAGGGAAAAAACATCTGGCAAATAAAGGCAATCCCACGGTAGAACACAAGCTCTGCAGCCTGCACTGCATATACTACTGAATATACTTAAGGACTAGAGTATATTATGTTTTAGTCTGCGGTTGTTTTCTCCAGAAATCACCTCAGAAAATGAAAGACTTGCAAACCAAATCCAGGCAACACTCACATGAATCATGACCTCGTCATTTACAAGGGGAAAGTGTACCCATGATATTTTTACACTGAAGAAACTTCAGATCCCATAATACAATGAGAGAACGAGAATACGACCCTTCCTCTCCAGGGAAGCCACCCAGGTGCTTGTCCAGTCTCTCGTATCAAAACTATATTACTGCAATGCTCTTCTGGCTGGTCTTCTAATGCGTACAATCAGACCCCTGCAACTGATTCAGAATGCAGCGGCTTGTCTGGTTTTCAATCTACAAAAGTTTTCTCATGTCACCCCACAAACCATGCTCTGTACCTCGTACCCTCCGAGACACGAGCCTTGGTCGACTCTCTACGTAAGATTAAAGGAAGACAAGCATCAAGACTCTTCTCTGTCCTGGCACCCAGGTGGTGGAATGAACTTACACTGGATGCCTGAGTCTCTTGCTGTCTTCAAGCGGCGACTAAAGACTCATCACTTCGCCCAGCACTTAAGTGAATACAATTGCTTACTTATATATTAAAAAAACCTTTGCTTGTCTGTTTTGTTGCTTTATCTACATCAGATCCTAGCAAGCTGTAGTTGGACTGTGTTCTTGAGCTATTGCTTACTTGTACTAACGAGGTTTTTTCTACTAAGAAGAATACAGAGCACTTCTGTAAGTCGCTCTGGATAAGGGCGTCTGCTAAATGCTGTAAATGTAAATGAAAGTCATGAAATCAGATTCACTCTGAAGAAAGCATAACAAAAGTGTTAGTTGTCAGTCATTCATGCATTCAATCAGTTTTCCATCTTTGCAGTTTACATGTGTTGGGAGGATTTTTTTAGAGATGCCAACTGATCCAACATGGTACGAAACTGGAGAACTCTGGCGGAAATACACATCGACACGGGAAGAACATGCAAACTCCAAACAGACAGCAGCCGGTCCAGGAATCAAACCTGACCTCTGGAGCTGTGAGGCGACAGCACTAAAGACTGTGTTTTAGTTGCTTGTATTTACACTATTTCAGAAAAATTACTAAGTGCATACAGCATACCTTTTAGGTTTTGGTAATTCCCTTAACTTACCAAAATCAGCTTAATTTGCCAAAAGGTACAGATAAGAGCACATTTAGTGAGCAGAATCATTATTTCGCTCAATGGCTTCTGGTTACAGTGACGGCTCTGGTCGTTGGGTTTCGTAAATGGATTGTGGGGAATGTAGTACCCCACTGGGACCTGATTAAACGTAATCGTTTGAAAAAGGAAAGAAATCTGCCTTATAGATCATAAACCATTGTGATGAGTCAGAATTGTCTCGTGTAAACATTGATGACAACACATTGACAAATGTTAATGAAATTGCAGATGCAGCTGCACATCCCTAGCCCTCCTCTATGATGTAGAATGTAAAAAAGATTGAATGTTTGCATGGCTACAGCCCGAGAGACTCTTTTTAGCCACTGACCAAATCCATTGCTTATAAATACATGGAGTAAAGGCACACAACACCTTTAAAAGTAGCTTAAATAACCGTCATTGTAAGCAATAGTCCTTTACAGCATACGTTATTTATGCAATTATACATGTTTACTTAACTAACTTTAAATGAAATTATGCATTAATCTTCTAAATGAAGCAGCTTTTGGAAACGGAAGTTTCTAAGGGCCTGGGTGTGAATCCCAGGTAGGGTTCACACCATGAAGGTTGAGTGGTGCATTTACAAAACCATCCAACGGACTGGCGCCCTGTCCAGAGTGTAACTCCAACTGTGCCCAGAGGATTCCAGACCTCCACCGTCACCCTCACCAGGACAAGTAGGAGTTTGTCTGTTTGTTCATCTAAGGTCTCATCAGCATCAGTGGCTTTGGCAAGGTTACATCGGCCCTAGTCAGTAACATTCACAATGGACCAATTTAAAGCCACCCATTAACCTGACACACGTCTTTGGAATGTGAGAGGAAACTGGAGTACATGGAGTAAACTCACTTGGACATGGAGAGAACATGCAAACTCCACACAGGCAGAGTCCAAGGTCGGGATCGAACCTGGGTCTCTGGAGCTGTAAGTGACCACACTAACTGCATGGGCCACTGTGCTGCACGAAGAGGAGGAGTAAAACAGGATGCTCTTCCAATGAAATACTAAAAACAAAGACTCCTTATGATGAAATCACTTGGAAGTAAATTAAGTCTAACTTAAGTAAAACAGTTCTCAATTTATGCTAATAACATTTTACACAGCTCTTCCCTGACATTATGAAATTTGTGTAGGTTTTAAGCTGGGAAAGCCAACAAATGATTTCTGTAAATGTCCAAGTTCCTTCAGGACGTTTTTCGTCTCAGACTAATAGCTTTTGCTTAAAGGTGTAAAACAACCAAGGCCCGTGAAGACTGCTAATACTGTAGACAACAAGTCCCACTGTGTAGTCACCTTGAAAAAAACACTATACACCTTCGATATTTAGCATATATATTCTAATATTTGAAAAAACATTGAGGCAAATCTG
This sequence comes from Ancistrus triradiatus, assembly GCA_025084515.1. Taxonomy (NCBI): domain Eukaryota; kingdom Metazoa; phylum Chordata; class Actinopteri; order Siluriformes; family Loricariidae; genus Ancistrus; species Ancistrus triradiatus. Next base: position 106,171 of record JAJAGP010000964.1, on the reverse strand, counting down.
ATTTATGCGAAGGCAACTGTCTGTAAGCATACGGACAGCGGCTAACCAGGAGCTAAATTACAGCAAAATACTGAGAACCAAAGTATTGAGGAGCATATACAAAGGTTTACAGGCTATAAAGCTGCTAATATCCGGCAGTGTGTAATTAAGAAATGATTTAACATTTAAAAACTGTTTTATTACAATTCAAAGTAGTTAATGCGTAGCGAACCAACAAACTACATGTCCCATACTGCCCCTCGCGACGTCATGACCTGCACTGGAAGGCTACTGAAATGTCACAAGACTCTTAATGATACATTTTTTCCAGTGTTTACAGAAAACGGTGAAACCTTCCTAAACTAAGAGAAGGAAACACCGCTGTGTTTGAGCCCATTTAATAAGATCACACCGTGTTACAGACTTAAAGTGTGTACTTAATAAAAGAGGCTAAATGTCGGCGCCAGTATGCGGCTGTACTGAGTGGCGTTTAGAGTCCAAAAAAACAAACACATGAAACAGAAAAGAACAGACATTAAATCACTCTCACCTGTGATGCCATTACGATCGCATTAAAACAGTCATTACAGAACTGATGGCTTGTTGGAGAAAAGCTGATAGTTCATCCACACATTGATCTCTCGGTGTTAGAACTCAACCCAAAACAACAAGCTGCTTCTTCTCCAGCAGATCCGGACTAATAACAGCACATAACACTGAGCACAGAGTCACAAAACCACAGCTCAACACCTAAACTGACTCCAAACACAGGAGGAAAACCACCAAAATCAGATCCAATCGCGGAATCCAGTGCAGTCTCGACCTTTCAGCCTGTATCGCTGATCAAGTTTAAGTGTGAAACCGGAAACTGCAGCTGCGCTCTGCCTGCGAACTCTGGACCTAACACACACCCACTCAGTGTACACAAATTAAACAAACTACATTTAATACACCACACACACACACACACACACACACGCACGAACCCCCCACACACACACACACACACACACCCACACACACACACATTCCCACCACCAACACACACACACACACACCCCACAATCAATAATAACTAACCATAAAACCACGGTGCCCACAAACTAAACAAACCACACACACATACACCACACACACAACCGATCAATAATAATAATCATAAACCACAGTGCACACAACTAAACAAACCACACACACACACAACCAACCACACACACACACACACACACACAACACACACACACACCCACACACCAATCAATAATAATAATCAATTAACACAGTGTACACAAACTAAGCAAAAACCACACACACCACCCACACCGATCAATAATAATAATCATCAAAACAAACCACACACACACACCACCACACACACAACCAATCAATAATAATAATCATAAACACAGTACACAAACTAAGCAAACCACACACACACCCACACACAACACACACACACACCCGATCAATAATATACTCATAAACACAGTGCCCACAAATAAACAAACCACACACACCACACACACCCACACACACACCACACACACACACACACACACACACCACACCACACTTACACACACCGATCAATAATAATAATCATAAACACAGTGCACCAAAACTAAACAAACCACACACAACACACACCACACCACACACACACACACACACACACACCACCAATCAATAATAATAATCATTAACACAGTGTACACAAAACTAAGCAAACCACACACCACACCACACCGATCCAATTAATAATAATCATAAACCCACCACACACAACCACACACACACACACACAACAATCAAATCCATAATGCTCACATAAACCCAGTGCACACAAACCTAAACCACACACACATCACACAGACACACACACCCGATCAATAATAATAATCATAAACAAACCACACACACACACACACACACACAACACACAGATCAATAAAAATAATCATAAAAACAGTGCACACACAAACTAAACAAACCACACACACACACACACACACACACACACACCGATCAATAATAATAATCATATAAACACACCACCACACCCACCCACCACACACACACACAACACCCAATCAATAATAATAATCATGAACACAGTGCACACAAACTAACAAACTACTCATTCATTAGTAATAATAACCATAGTGTCCATAATCTAAACAAAAATTTAATAATAAAAAAAATTCAAAAAAAAAAAAAAATACACACATTAAGTGTACACAAACTACACCCTGGATCAATAATAATCAATAATTAATAATAATAATAATAATGAATACAAATAATAATACACATTAAGTGTACAGAAAACTACACACACTGATCATAATAATAATAATATTAATAATAATAATAATAATAAATTAATAATAATAATACCACATTAAGTGTACAAAAAAACTACATACTGATCAATAATAATAATAATAATAATAATAAATTAATAATAAAATACACATTAAGTGTACAAAAACTACACACTGATCAATAATAATAATAATATTAATAATACATAATAATAATAAATTAATAATAATAATACACATTAAGTGTACACCAAACTACACACTGATCAATAATAATAATAATAATAATAATAAATTAATAATAATAATACACATTAAGTGTACACAAACTAAACAAACTACACACTGATCAATAATAATAATAATAATAATAATAATAATAATACTAATAATATAATAATAATAATAATAATAATAATAATAATATGACAATACATGAAATATCTCAGGTTTATATTGTCTGCAATGAAATAAACATCAAAGGAAATGTAAGAAACACTGTGTTTTTAGATGCATTTTCCATATTGTTCCAAATTTTCTGATTTGGGGTTGTCATATAATGATGATATTAATAAATAATGATAACAATAACACACAGCACAGTGTACACAAACTCACTAAACACTGCTCAATAACATTATTATTATTATTATTATTATTATTATGGTGGCACAGTTGTTACGCTGTTGTTAGCGTTGTCACCTTACAGCTCCACATATCCCTAGTTCAATTCCCAGCCCAGACTCCTCCTTTGTGGAGTTTGCATTTTCTCCCCTACTTCAAAGACATGTGTTAGGTCACTTGGTTTCACTAAAGTGTCCCAGTGTGAGTGAGCGAGCATACCTACTTAATCCAGTTCAGGGCTGCGGGGTGTCAGGGTCTAACCAATAGCATAGGTGCTAGGTAGGAAACAAACCTACACAATGGGCCAATCCATTGCAAGGCACATGTGTATACACACACACCAATGACCAACGTATCTCTTTAGAATGTGAGACACATAAAACACAAAAAAGACATAAGGCAGTATCAAAGGGAGGGGAAGCCAAGCTCTGAGTGATGGGCTTGTGGCTCATCCAGGATATGTGTTTAATAATAATAATAATAATAATAATTATTATTATTATTATTATTATTATTATTATTATTACAGTGCTCACTAACTATCTAATGTACAGTTTGGGACAATAAGTTTTAAGTTTGTCTGACTAAACTCAAACTCAAGTTCGGCTAATGTTTGAGTGCAGTGGCGCCCACTAGTGCTCATCAGCTGCAGTGACCGAGACCTTATTTATAGCGTTAGAGCAGTAGAGTCGGTGTTTCTATCCATGTACAGCCCAGCACCGTTTCATTTCCTGCTATTATGCACACTAGACATGGTAATTGGGTGATGACTGGGAACTCCACCGTGCTGAAGTACAGTCCACCAGCACGAGAGATGTGCACACCTGCATGAACACCTGGCAGCTGATACAAACAGGAAATGCTGCAGACTTTCTGGGCCACTGACCACTGGTGTTAAACCAGTAATCTTCTGCTGGCTCTGTATTCCGTCTGTTATAAACAATGGTCATTTCAAGATGAACGTGTGAAGTGTGCTAATTCTCTCATCTATCACTTTATTAGGTACACCCCTCCTTTGTGTCTTACACTCATTGTTCATTCACTTACCATACATCGCTTTGTGGTTCTACAATTACAGTTTCTCTACATGCTTTGTTAGTCATCGTTACTCTCCAATGGTCAGGAGCAGGGGAGTTTCCACTTGTCGTACTGGGGCACACACAGAAATTAGAAAGGCACAGCTGTACCCCTCTGCTTGACAATCCGTTGCAAGGGCACAACTGTGCATAAAAATGAAGCCTGTTAAACATTAAATAGAGAAAGTGATTTAACATTTAAGTGGGTGTTACCCTGCCATGGATGAGAAATGAAGAGCAATTTAACAACGACGATTATTTATTAATAGCGTTACTTTTGTTTATGCTAAAGTAACTGATGTCTTTGCTAGTTTAATGAATGCCTTTACTTTAGTGCTCTAATATGTACTTTTGGTAGGATATACGGTTATAAGTGGCTAAAACATATAGCTGTGAGCTATCATTACCTTGTCTGCAGCGTGCCTGACCTTGTTTAATATGTTTGCAGATGTCCATTGCTCCACAAACCGAAAGAAACTGACTCAACGTTTTGAAAAGATGCTGGAACATTATGGGAAATGTAGTTCCTGTAGTGAAATTGTGTGCAATCCAGAATGAAAGTGACTTTTGACCACCATGATTTTAGTGGGGCACTACAACATTTTATTGGGGCACATGCCCCAGTAAAGTGGATCTGACAACGCCCCTGGGTAGGACCAGCACAAATCAGGTACTCTTTGTGTGGAGGATCATCCTCGGCACTGCAGTGACACTGATGTTGTGCTGTTATGAGTGGAGTTTTTAAACACCTCAGTCTCACTACAGGACTTAAAATAGTCCACCAACCAAAAATGTCCAGCCACCAGCATCCTGTAGGCAGCGTTAGAGGATGACTAACACAAACTGAACAACAACAGATGAGCTACAATCTCTGACTTTACATCTACAAGATGGAGCGATATGGTAGGCAGTGCCCGACCCGGCTGGAAGGAAACACTAGGAATCGACCTTGGATCCCTGTGATTTTGAGCTGGAACCTTAGATCAGTGCAAGTACAGGGCCATGTGATCAAATGAATGTTCATGGTAATCTCTTCTGAATTCAAGATGCTGTAGGTAGAGATTATGTTAGAACTGAAACTGCTGAGTATGTATAAAGGGTTCAGAGAGTTTCTACAAAGCTTACAAAACACCTGAGTGCCATTATGTAATCCACAAAACCTTCACTCTCATATTACTGTTGAGGAATTCCCAGAACTCTACTGAAGACCCAGTGAACTGGACAGACAAAGGGAGAGAGGGAGGAGGTGACCGAATTAAGAAAGAACAGCTTATAAAAGAGCGTTATGCAGAGTTTTGGAGCACAGTGGTGTCTGTACTCTTAGAGGCTGCACTGAAACCAGGACAGTAGGTTAGGGACTGCTGGGAGCATTATGGCTGTGCTAGTTCTCCTCACACACCTGGTCTTGATTTTGGCCCAAGCATCAGGGGTTGATGTGGACCCAGAAATACCCTTCTCTGAGTACCTGGACTCGGACAGTAAGGTCCTGCTCAGGTGGGGATTTGATGTGGCGAAAGACACCATCCTGTTTGAGCTGAGGGTGACGACCACCGGCTGGGTCGGCTTCGGCTTCAGCCCCAGCGGAGGAATGGCAGGATCTGACATCGTTATTGGAGGAGTCGGCCCTGCTGGCTTATATTTTATGGTAATTTCTATTGTCGATCCCTTTTTATATCACTGTACAGTGCAAATGCCAGCAGTGGGTGCTTAGCAGTAGCGGAACTTGAATCCTTAACCTCCTGGTCATTAATTCAGTGCACTGATCACTGAGCCTACCCAGTTTTTCAAGGTAACCTGTTTGTCATATTAGTTTAAGCATACTCTGTGCTCTATATATATTAAGTTTCTTTAATATAACAATTCTCCACTCCATAATCTGTAATATTTCAAAATCTCATCTATGACCCTTTTCTATAGATATACTACAGCTGAAGGCAAAAGTAATAAAAAAGTGGGGCAAGAGGTTTTGTGCAGTGTTGTGCACTTACCGTACCAGGCATTATTCTCATCACACTTTTAGAGTAGTAAAAAAGAATTTTTGTGCTGCGTCCTTAGATGAATTTCTCTTTACTGAAAAATAATAATAAGCTGTTGATTCATATTTTCCAAAAAAAAGACCTGGAGTACTGTTTTGTCTGACCACAATACACGTTTCCACTGCATCCCAGATGCCTCAGAGAAGTCTTTTGCTCATGTGGTTCTATTAGCTGTTGATGAATGAAGCTTCTTGATGCAGTTCCATCTGAGGGATTGGAGATCACAGGTCTTCAGTTTACACTTATGCCTTTCTCTTTACAGACTGAAATTCCTCCAGGTTCCTTGAATCGTTTAATGATATTACAGTCGTATGAAAAAGTTTGGGCACCCCTGATAATTTTCATGATTTTAGTTTATAAATCATTGGTTGTTCAGATCAGCAACTTGAGTTAAATATATCATATAGCAGATGAACACAGTGATATTTGGGAAGTGAAATGAAGTTGATAGGATTTACAGAAAGTGTTGCAGTAATTATTCAAACACAAATTAGGAGGGAGGTTGTGCATAAATTTGGGCACCCCAACAGAAAAATGACATCAATATTTAGTAGATCTTCCTTTTGTAGAAATAACAGCGCTAAAACGCTTCCTACAGCTTCCAGTCTGGATTCTGGTTGAAGGTGCTTTGGGACCATTCTTCTTTAGAAACCATCTCCAGTTTTCAGTCAGGTTTTTGATGGTTTCCGAGCATGGGACACCCCACTTTTTCAGTAATAATTCATGTCTGGGGACTGAGATGGCCATTCCAGAACGTTTTTTTGTACTGGTTCCCTCTGCATGATGCCTTAGTAGATTTTGAGCAGGGTTTGGGGTCGTTGGCCTCGGTGCAACTTTGTCACTGATTCCTGAACATTGTTCTCTCAAGAATCTGAGAGATATATTAAACTGGAATCCATGCGACCCTCAACTTTTACAAGATTTTCTCCTAGTACCCCTCACTGGCCACACAGTCCCACAGCATGATGGAACCGCCACCAAATGTTATTGTGGGTAGCAAGTGTTTGTCTTGGGAAGTGTGTGTTTCTTTTCCGCTCCTCTCGGGGGGACGGGGGAGCAGCTAAGCGGGGAGGGTCTTCCCCTCCAACGTAGTCCCTCCTTCTGCCTGACTCTTGTCATGCCTATTCTTGGAGCTGCTCTTTCACGGGGACGTTAACATCCCTTACGCTTTCCTCCTTGTGCCTCCCCTCTCCGTGTGTCTTCCTCAGCTCCCGCACATTCGCTCTTTTTCTTTTGTTTCAACCCCTTTGCTGGATCTGTTTATCCTCACATCTTTCCTTCCCATCCATTTCCTTATTTCCTGTCCAAATAACTCAATTTTAGTTTCATCAGTACACAAGCACTTTATATTCCAAAATGAAGACCAGCTGGGATTGTCCAAAATGTGCTGTAGCACACCTCAAGTGACTCTGGTTGTGGCGTGTTCTGCAGAAAAGGCTTCTTCTGGCATTACTCTCCCCATACAGCCTCTCCTTGTGCAAAGTGCGCTGTAGTATAGTTGAACGATGAACAGTGACACCATCTGCAGCAAGATGAGGTTGTAGTAGTGTCGGTTGGAGGTGGTCTGTGGCTTGACTATGACTGTTGTCACCATCCTTCGCCTCTGCCTATCTGAGATTTTTCTTGGTCATTACAAGCCACTTCGGGAGTTCCTTAACTAGAACTGTTTGCCTGTGGTCTTTCCATTGCCTCACTATGTTCCCTCGCAGTGGAAACTGACAGCTGAAATCTCTGAGAGAGCTTTTTTTTTTGTCCTTTCCCTGAACCATGATGTTGACAACCTTTGTTTTTCAGGCTCATTTGAGAGTTTGTTTTGAGGCTCCCATGTTGCCCACTCTTCAGAGAAGATGCAAAGGAGGAGAAAACTTCCAATTGGCCACCTTAACACTTTCTCATAGTTGGATTCACTTGTGTTGTAGATCAGGGGTCAATGGAGCTACAAAACAAATTTTGTGTTCCAATAATTAGTGCTAAAGGTATTCAAATGACAAGGTTGCCCAAATTTATGCACCTGCCCTAATTTTGTTTGAATAATTACTGCACACGTAGTCTGTAAAAAACCATAAACTGCACATTTCACTCTCAAATATCACGGTGTTCATTCTGCTATATGATATATTTACCTGAAATTGCTGAGCTGGACAACCAATGATTTATAAAGAAAAATCATGAAAATTATCAGGGGTGCCCAAACTTTTTCATACGACTGTATGCACTGTAGAGGAAAAAATATGTAAATCCCTTCCAATATTTATTTGAGGGACAATGCTTTTAAACATTGCACATTTTTCTTACACATTTGTTGACAAACTGGAGAGCCTCTGCCCATCAAGTCAAGTCAAGTCAAGTCAGATTTATTTATATAGCGCTTTTTACAATGGAGCATTGTCTCAAAGCAACTTTACAAGTTTAGATTATCTCCTAATAACTACGTCCAATCCCATCGTTGCTCATCAAAGATTCAGCCTTTTATGGATACTGCTTTTGTATGAAATCATGAATCATGTTGACATGACCTGCTTGAAATCACATCATTATTTACCTCATTACTAGCCCTAAATTGCCCGTCCCAACTTTTTTTGGAATGTGTTGCAGGCCTGAAATGCAAGAATGGATGTTTATTAACAAATTAAATAAAGTTGACCAGAAAAAAACTGAAATATCTCAGGTTCATACTGTCTGCAATGGAAAAAAGTCAAAGTAAATGTAAGGAACACTATTTTTTTTATTTTCATTTTCCGTACCGTCCCAACTTTTTCTGATTTGGGGTTGTACATGTCTTCTTTCACTGAAACTGATTCAGTGTTATAGCTTAATATTTGGGTCGGAGGAAGGGCGGATGGAACAGAGTGTGCTTTTGGTGATTCACATATGTTGTATCTTGCAAGTGTTTCAGTTTTCTTTGGATAATTTCGTATCCATCTTCTCTCCAAGTCAGTAAATATTTAAATGGAAAAGCAAGCTCTACTGTTTATTTTCAAGATTCCCTGACTTGATAAGGTTTCATTTTGGTTGCAGTGTGAATATGCACTTAGATGTACCTTAAGGCAATATGCTACTAAATATGTTTGGAACTGTGAGTTCACTATTAAGTCGTGAATACTTTTTATTCTGTAATCCACCACATTCTGCTCCAATGAATGCGTTCGATAGAGATGAGACTGAATACACCAATTATTTTGTTTTCGTTTCCAGTAATCCAAACTGCTGGAGGAAAACAGTCATCAGTGCCACTCAAAATAAGCCTTTAACTGGTTAAACCAGTATTCCTGCATAAGGAAACCTGAGCACTGCTTGTTGATATTGGTGTTGTTTCTTTGTGTTCTTCATTAAGGACATGAATGCTGTGGGAAACTCCATGCCTCTTCTGGACCCAGACCAGGATTATAAACTAGTCTCTCTGACTGAGGCCAATGGACAAACCGTGATGAAGTTCCAGCGATCGATCAGCGCCTGCAGTGATAATGACTTCCCTATAACAGTCAGCAAATTACAGGATATTCCCTCAGCTCTATAGCTTCAGTTTTGGCAAACATAACTGTGACTCACACAGCAGTGGCTTTGGATAAATTTACTAACCTTGGCATCATGGGCACATAGGAAAATTTCATTAAGGCAATATGGCTGATTAACTTGGCCTAACTCACCCAGAGGCAGTTCCAGACATTATAATAGGAATTAGCTGTCCTTGGCAATTGTTTAGCCAATGTCTGTGCCATGCAAAAGTTCTTACACCCTGTTACATCTTGTTGTACTGGGGCACACACAGTGTTTAACTTTATCACAATATGCTAATTTTTGGAGAAGGACCAGTATAGCCAATAGTGTCTACAGGTGATGCCTTGAAGAACTGCCAGAATTCAGGTCTGGGTCACTGCATTGGTGTACTAGTTTTAGACCCTATATGTGTTAAAGTTTTTATGCTATTCTATTTATATTCTTGCATAGAGAATCCATGGTTGTGAGCAATATGACCCAAATCCCTCTCAATATCTCCCAAAGAAGTGCCTATTAAGCTGATCTATGCCTATGGTGAAACTGATGACATCAACTACCACAAAACCCAGCGAGGCACGAAGGAGCTGAATCTGCTGAAGTACATGCCCCGAGCCAGCATTCCTGACAGCAAATACTTTGACCTAACCATGAACAACGTAAGGCTGAGTCCATTCACATTATTTGGAAAGACTTGGATTTTTGTTTTAATTACTCAGAATGTGGTCTGAAATTTTCCATAAAGTAAACAAAGAAAACACACACAAGCAACTGCACTTTCATACGCATTTCTGTTGTGTCACTTAACAGGGGTGTATAAAAGGTTCAGGACTCTAGAAATGCGATCATTTTTTGAAAATGTGCAAGTTAGGATGCCACGTGGTCGCATTTTTGCGAGCGCATGACGTTTGTTTTTGCACCTCACTTGAGCGAGACGAGATTTTGACCCTGAGGTCTGTCTCAATATCTAGTGAGTGCTCTTGCTGCCTACTTCCTATGTCGGGTGAGTTACCAATTGTGTCACTGATAATTCCGCCCTCTGCACTTGTACCAACATGTACCAACATGCATGGTCATTGATTAATATAATGTCGGTGTGACCGACTCATAAAGTACGTCAAAATGAGTCTAGAGCTTAAAAGAGTAATTATAAAGATGTGTGAAGACGCAAAAGTAATTCTAAAGACCTGAATGTTTAGCAGTTTCTAATAGGACTATTGAAGATGTTAAACAGTCTCACTGTCCATCTGGCGAACACCACAAAAAACCTTGGTGTGATTTTTGAACCACATCCTAAAGTTTTATGACACCATTACATGAACCACCATAACTTGCAGATTTCTATTGCACAACATCAGAACAATACATTGTTTTCTGGACACAGAAACCTCTCAGATCCTCATTTCATGACTCGATGTTTGCTGGGCAACTACAGAGCATCTCTATCCATGTGCTTCATGACCTACCACAGATTTCTCATGGAAGTCCTTCACCTGGGACTTCCTGTTGCAGCCTGGATCTAATGTATAACTCTTGTCCTACCTTTCCAGGACTCAAAAGCTCTTCTCCGTGTTATTCACATTGCTTGATTCAGAACTACACATCTTAGGTCTTCAACTTCAGTGCACCTGCTACATAATTCTCCGAGATCTAACCGAGCCCACAAGACCAGATCTTGATGTTTCAGTGTCCTGGCTTCTCACTGGTGGAGTGGAATGAGTCCATCTCAGTCCTAATGACCCAATGTCTCTCTTCCTTCCCCTGAAATCTGAAGATTCAGCTCTTCAAACAAAACATAGCCTCTATTCTCCACTCTTAGTGTATTTATACACTATATAGACAAAGGTTTGTGGACACCCCTTCTAATTATTGAGTTCTGTTATTCTAGCAACGCTCACGTGTAACAAATTCATAATATAATGTACATTTCTGGAGTCTCCATAGACAAACATTGGCAGTAGAATGGGTTGTACTGGTACCTCAGTGAAGTGACTCCCAGTGGGTCTAATTTATAGGTTTCCACTTTCAACAATTCAGTTTATCTTTCAGCACTTTCTACCCTATCCTTAAAGTCCATAGAGAATTGGTTTGACAGCTTTAATGGAGAAGCTGGCTTGTTCAGCACCCTGACCTCAACTCAATCAGAAACCTTGAAAATGCACTGGAATTCCAAAAGTGAGCCAGGGCTTACTATCAGAAGCCGACCTCACAGTCATGTTCCAAAATCTAATGGAAAGCAATTTTAGTATAACAAAAGCTGCTGTAGCAGCAGATGTGGGAGGCAAACTTCATACTACTATCCATGTTTTGGATTTTTTTTGGTGTCCACACACTTTTGACTATATAGTGTAAATCTTTGTAACTGGATCTTTATGCTCTGTTTCTGTAGCATGTGCACTCCAATGTCAAACTAAGCACTTCTCTGTGTAGCATTAGTCTCTACCTATAGAGTTTGTTCTATAGTCTAACAGGTAACGAATACTAATGGTTATCAAGTTCAATTTAACTGTTTGAACATTTTGCTAGTTGCTCTGGATAAGAGTGCCCGCAAAATGATTCACTGTAAATGTAAAGGAAGTGAAAATAAGCCCTTGGCACGAGCAAAAGCCAAAAACTGCAGTAATCTAGTTAATGTGTCAGGTCATGGGGTCACTACAAGACAAATATGGAATGAAATGACATTTAGAAAATGACACCACAGAGAAAAACACCGTTCTCCAACGAGCTCTGCTGAACAGCTCTAATTTGAAACAGACCAAAGGTATGCTTCATAACATTACTGTTCTATGGATAGATGAGACTTGGACAGACAGAAGTTGACAACGATAGGTTTAGAAGAGAAAAGGCACTGCACACCAAACCAAAACCTCATCCCAACTGTAAAACATGGTAGAGGAGCATCATGGGTTTGAGCAGCTTTGCTGTCAAAAAGCAAAGCCTAATATTTTACCCCTGCTTATCCCGTTCATAGTTATGGGACCTTGGTGGCTTAGCGGTTAAGGTACTAGACTATGGCCCAGAAAGTCTGGGGTTCAAATCCCACCTCTGCCATGCTGCCACTGTTGGGTCTTTCAGCAAGACCCTTAATCTCGGATTGTAAGGTTGTATCAGTTAGTTGCTATATACTTTATTGGTCACAGCCTATCTGGGAAGTCACTGAGCACAGGCAAAATGTACGGCCTGGACAGGGTGCCAAGTTCATTGCAGGGTTCCAAAAGTACAGTTGTTTGAGTGGTATTAGTTAGGCATGGGTGATGATCAGACCATATTATGAGTAATTTTTCTACACAGGAAATTTAAAAGCTTCACAAAGGTTTTTTGTAACTGTTTGATCCAATGCAGTTAACAGACTTCATATTTTCCTTGTGTTAAAGTTTACTGTACCACCACTAAGCACCTACTACAACTGCAAGGTTATGAGACTACCAGCTCTTGACAGAAAGTACCACATTTACCGTGTAAGTAGTAATCAACTGCAGTCACATAGTAGTTTAGTTGTACCATTTTGTTGGACAATTAAATACACTCACTGACAAAAACTCAGTTGTTTGAATTGAATGAAACTTTATACTGCATGTATGAATGTAATGATATATTGGAGCAACAGGATAAGCTTATTGAGGAAAACTGTACAACTGAAAGGAGTACCTTGTTGGGCTGCTTTCTCTTTGATACAAGGTTCCGTACGGTATCCCATAGCACATGTTGCAGCAGGGCCTGTAGATCGTCAGCCATCACACCAGCAGTTGATGCAGTGTTTCGATCCACAGCAAAGGCAAGATTAAAGTGCTGACCACAAGGTCTGCACACTCGAACCCGACCGTTGTTGGATCCCAAACGGAACCTGGATTCGTTGCTAAAGACGATACGGTTCCAGTCCGAAAGCAGTCCAGATTTCTCGTTCACAACACCACTGCAAACAAAGGTGATGGTGTCTGGCTGTCAATGGCAGGGCATGTAGTGGGTGCAGTGACGACAAATTTCCTTCTGCTAAGCTCCTGGAAATGGTCCGGCAGAGACAGGGGTGGGTAGTGAGGGGTGTGGCCTCACTGAACCACTGCTCCCAATACCTCCTAACAGCTAGGTCAGAACGGTCGAGGTGGCGGGCAATTCGTCCAGTCAACCACCCTGCTTCTCCCAGTCCAAAGTCTGTCAACTGGGCAAAATGTCTGAATGCTTCATTGAGGAATGTCTAGCAGTCAACCTCTCACCAAGAGGTACACTACTCAAAAGTAGCCTCTGAGATCCTTTTATAGGGCAGCGAGGAAAGCACTTTTACACCCTCTTGTAGCAAGACCCAGTGTCTAATCAGACCACACCTGTAATCATTTATATATCCACCTGTGACAGAACTGCATGCTGAGTTTAGCAGCAATCCGGCATTTCTATCTGGGTACGTCATTTTTGGTCAGTGAGTATAATTCCAGCGATTTATCTTTACAGATAGAACCAATTATTGAGAATAAGGACATAGTGCACCACTTGTTGCTGTTCCGCTGCACGCCATCAGTGAACAGAACCTACGAGGAGCAATGCTACAAATCAGGAACCCTAATGGCGTGCTTAGAGATTGTGGCTGCATGGGGGGTAGGAGGAGGGGTAAGTGACATCTTTCTTCTCCAAAAGCTGTACTACAGATCTACCCAATGTGACTGCAAGTTCTCGACTCAGACACTTAGACAGCTGCAGCATCCCTGCTTTACACTGGAGGTCCATTATGTCCATGCTAATTTTTTCAATGATCTTCAGGCTTTTGAACTTCCCGAGATGGCTGGTATTCCTGTGGATGGACAGGACGTCCTTTATCGCCTTGAGGTGCACTACAACAACCATGACAAAACTGCAGGTAATGCAAAGGCTTTTCAGTGGGCTTTGCTCACTGGCATGTATATCATCCACCAGGTTTTGACCTGTCATATCATAAAAACCATGTGACACACCACACTGAGAGAGGGCTGAAGTGCATGCTGCAAAACTGTATCTAAACCTTTAAAGCTTTCAGACCTTTGAATTGTGTATTATGCTTCTGTGCTGTGTGGGCAGGTCGTGTAGATAACTCAGGCTTACGGTTACATTACACTGCCCAACTGCGCCAGTACGACGCTGGGATTCTGCAGACAGGACTGGTGACGACAGTGGGCGGAGCCTACGCAATCCCACCGAACGCCACTGCCTTCCACACATATGGCCTTTGTGACACCGGCTATATCCCAAAGGTACAGCAGGAGCTTGTTGTATATAGCATTCAAATGTGCTTCTTATAAAGGTACAAAAATGAAACAGCTTCCTCAAGAAACACATCATTGGCTTGCAAAATAAAGACCATACTGGTGTCAGATTGTCAAAAAACAGAAGATTTTATAGTCTACTGTCTTTTCAGAAGAGGTAAACTGGATTGATTTGGGATGGAAAAAGAAGCAGAAGACCCAGATGCACAACTGTACAAGAGTAGTTTGAGAACCAGGCACCATACACATCCTCAGTTGTTGCTTAACACTGGCTTTCCTGGGCTGTCTCAGTTCTGAGGACTTGCACCCCTTTTCACGGAGCAACAGGGGGCCATTAGTTGAGTGTTTATATGTAAATGCATTTGTCAGCAGAGTGAGTGGAGTCAGCAACACTCAGCAACCCTACTCTTTATTTTTCCACATCTACGATACCTACGTCTTAGGCCACCATTTGATTTGTTGTTTTAGCAGTGGTAAAATGAACATATATAATTATTTCTCTGCGACTGAGAGCTAATTAGCATGGTATTATACAATTGCTGTAACAACAAATCAAATGGTGGCCTAACACTTTCGCACAGAACTGTATCCGTGTCAGGGGCAGGTTCCTAAGTCTCAGTGCTCATCCGGTTGGAGAACTGGGTCTATTTTTAGTTCAGTAGATCTACTCGCGTCACACTGACCAGTGGTGCCCCCACATTGTAGTGATATTGATGCTCAAGTCTGTTTCCCCTTATGCTCTTTAGATCACCTCCGAGTCAACTGACATGCAGGTTTTTGCAGCTATCCTACACACTCACCTGGCAGGACGGAAGGTGCGGGTCGGCCATTTCAGGTAAAAGATTAAACACACAGCTGTAATGCAGCTGGTTTATCAGAAATAGTTCCGGCTTGTAACATTATCTCCCTGTCATCTCCGTGTCACTAACAGCTGTTAGTGGTGAGTGAATAGGGAGCGTGGTCTTTGTGGCGTCACAGAATTTGCATGACATTTTCAAAAAGGACAGCATTAAATTATGCTGTGATGACTAGGATCTCTGCAGGGCATCATAATATAAGGCAAATCCTTACGAATTGTGTAACATACTTTTGGTGGTATAGGGTATACAGTGGTGCTGCTGTTCATGTGAGTGCCTTTGTAGAAGATCAAACTATAAGGCAGCAACAGCCAGTGAGTTTACCTGTAAACACAACCCCAAATCAGAAAAGGTTGGGACGGTATGGAAAATGCAGATTGAAACAAACACAGTGTTAATTGACTTTATTTCATTGCAGGAACCATAATGAACAGAAGATGTTTCATTTTCTGGTCAATTTCACTTCATTTCTTAGTAAAACTTTCATCCTGCATTTCAAGCCATGCAACACATTTTAGGCTAGTTTTTTCAGTTTTAAAATAACTAAGTAATGGTGTGGTTGAAATGAGTGACGTCAACAGGTGATTATAATCATTGATTTTGGTACAAAAACAGTATCCACGAAAGGCGTAGACTCTGAAAAGGTGATGAGCAGAGATGGACAGAAGATTGGACACAATGTTCCTCAAAGAAAGGGAAGGGATTTGCATATTTCCGTCCTAACTTTTTCCTGCTATGGCTTGTTTTGCATGGCTTCATGGACGTCCCTGGAAAAGATGTCATCTTGATGGCAGCATATGTTGCTCTAAAAGCTCAGTGTACTTTTCTGCATTAATGCTGCATCACAGAAGTCTAAACGACCTTTGCCAAGGGCACTGACCCGACCCCATACCATAATAGAGCCTGGCTTTTGGACTTGTTGCTGATAAAGTCCGGATAGTTTATTTTGTGTGTCCATTTCTTCCAAAAAAGATCTGGAATGCTCACTGCTGAGGGTGTAGGGACTGGGGAGGTTGTTGGGGTCAGGATCTAACTGGCAGCACAGGGTCCTGGCTCACGCTGGGCCACTTTTGAGATGACAAATAGCACTGCTTTCGCACGTGGGAGGAAGTCGGAGAATCCGGAGGAAACCCACACAGACAATATGCATCGTATCGTGAAGTCCTTTCCGATACCCACCCCTATCAGTAAGCCCATAGTAATCCTGACTAATGTAGATGCCATGAAGGGCATATTCCATTATGGCATAATGTTAAGGGTTTCTGGGTCACACCAGTGTACTAGACCTGTGAGGAACAAAGTTTAGTAACAAGCTTTAATTAGGAGTAAAATATTAGGTGTGGGAACATGAGGTAACGCACCCAAGACTGAGTATCTTATTTGGCTTGAGACTTGATATCTTAGGGCATTGTACAACGCAGAAGGGCTGGGGACAGTCTGAAACGACCCATGTTCTCTATGAGCTAAGAAATGGTGTAGATTATCCAAGAACAAAACCAGCACACAAAGGGAAAAGTACAAACACTGAAAACGTATAGCCCTGATAACATGTTGCGTTCATGTCTTTGTCTGCTTGTGCTATTTAGGGATGGAAAGCAGATCGATTTCGTAGCCATGAACGAACACTATGATTTTGAATTCCAGCAAGTCACACACCTGGGAAAAACCAAGGCAGTTAAAGTGGTAGGTGAGAGCTTACTGGAATATCTGATTTACCAAATATGGTCTGTTCGCACATTCACAGGATTTGTATGAATTTGTTTATGTTTCACGACTGAACCCCACTTTTCCTGGTCTGGGCTCCAGCACTGGGTGGAGAAGTAAGCAAGCCCTGGCAGAGGGTGCTGTTGCAGTGCCAGGGGACAATCCTCTGTGGAACTGTGGAACACCCAAGTGTCCACATTCATAAAGATAAAACGTCAAACTAAACGACGTAAAAGCAAAATAAACAATTCTGTTTTCTTTCACAGGGTGACATGCTGCTGGTGGAGTGCACATATGACACGTCTAATCGAACAGGACTCACCTGGGTTTGTGACATTACAAAAACTTCCCTGTTCAAACATACAGACACGGTTACAACACTGTTGCGTAGATAATCGCGCTCCAATTGATCATTTTTAATAGATTTAAGTTTAAAATAACAAAAATCTCCCATAGAAATTCATTGACAGAATGTTCAGATTCAAATTTCAACCGGCAAAATTTTAATTTCAATCGAATTCATTGATATCGATTATGTCACCACAGAGCACACTCAGTCACTCAGTCACTCTGTCTGTCACTCTGTCACTCACTCAATACACATACACAATATCACAAAAACAAACCCACACGTGGCCAAAAGTATTGGGAAACAAACCTGCATGTGGCTACTTCTGAACCACTGTTCTTTCAGGATATACAGATCTAGTTTTATTTCCATACCATCACACCTTTCTCTGATTTGGGTTTGTAGATTTTGGAAATGATTCACTTCTATGAAGAATCGAGAGAAATAGTAAGGTCATGTTGGGTGATAAGACCTGGCTAACCATCAGAATTCCAATTCATTCCAATGACACTGGATGGTGTAAAGACCGTTCTTCCACACTAAACTTTCTTTATGGCCCTCACTTTGTGAAACAGGGAATAACCCTCTTCAAACTTCGTTAAAAGAATACAATACTTGTTTGTCGTAGCAATAATAGCTACTTTTACTAGAAGTAAGTGGCCCACACTCTTATTTGTTAGCATTGTGGTAATCACCATGTCAGTCCATTTTTGTGTGTTTTGTTTTGTTTAGCGCGAAGATCTGTTGTAAAACCAACTACAGAGCAGTGATGTCCACATACTTCTGGCAATGCAAAATATGATTGAACTCATTACTTTGTAAACAATGACACCTGTACTTTTTTTCCTTTAAAAAAAAATCATACAGGTAATTCTGTATTCTGTCTGCAGGGGGGTCTGGGCACGACTGATGAGATGTGCTTAGCCTTTTTATACTATTACCCGGCAATAAACCTCAGCAGCTGTGCTGGTTTCCCCAACTCACAGGCCCTCATGACTGAGATGGGCACAAACAAAACGTAATGCAAAACTACACTGCCTGTATGACTGATCATGTCCTTCAGCCATACGCCTTCTGAATCACCTCTGCTCTTCATTTTACAGACACTGGATCCACATGATGGAGACAAAGAACTGGGATAACAAGTCAGTCAAGGATTATGAGGAAACGCTGAAGAAGATTCAACAGAATATAATGGTTGCGAATGTAAATGTAAGTTCTGCTAATGGAGCACTCAGCTTCTGTGAGCGATGGGTAACCTGGCTACTGCCTTTCTGCAGGTATTACTAGCAGAATACCAAATGAGGTTAAGAAGCACCTCACGAATGTAGCATTATTATTAGATAAAGCAGAAGTTCATCTGGCAATAGTACCAAAACTACTGTGGTGTAAAGTGCAGGTGCATCCTCCAATATGCAGATTGTTACAGTTCATTCTTATTTACGATCCTTTTCCACAGAAAATCTCTGTTCAAGCAGGGATGATCCCCGAGTTCAGAGCCCCTTCATCTGTGAAGTGTTTAAGAAGTAGATCTGTGATGACGAGTCCTGCTACAGACGTTCTGCAGCTCTTCTGGCTGACACTGGCTCTGATCCTCTTGTGCTAAACACCACATGATCTTACTGTACACACAGCGGGGGCCAAAGGCCTGAGAGCACTAATGAAAAAGCTACTATTGTGCATTTTTCTCCAATTTCATACAATGTTTTTCATTACAAACCACATAATCAGCATACCATTAATAACACAGATGTCAGGTTGGATTAGTATTCAGTAGGGGATGGGAGAAAAGATTCTTAGATGCATTGCGATGCGGATGATAATTCTGCATTGATTCACAAACGTCAAAACTAGATTTTTAAATGTTAACTGATAACAGAACTCGGAAGTGCAGCTCCGGCCAAACAGTATGAGTCTCAACAGAGACGAACAAGTGATGTCAAAGCTTCCACCCAACTCAGAAAGAGCAAAGCGAGTTACAAACTCTATCAGAACTTTTATTGGTAGGGACCTGCGTCTGATCTGGAAGATATTTCATGCTAACCATACGCTAAAAGACTTTGAAAAGACTTTTCATAGCCTAAAGTCCGTCAGCCTCACACATCTAAAGACACACCACAGAGTTTAAGTCACAGAATAGTGATTTTGGTAACTGACTTCTGCTTGAAATAAGTGACTTCAACTAGATTCCTTTTGAATGACTGGCTTACTCTCTTTTCAAGTGCTCCTATAAATGCTTGATGGTGTTTAGGTCAGGTGACTCCAGAGCAAAATCCATGACAGTCAGCACTCCTTAATTTTCTTTGGTCTTCAAGCAGTTGTTGCAATACTTTGAGGGGTGCATTGGGTCATTATCCTGCTGCAGTACGAATCCCTTCTGCAAAGATCCAAACGAGCACTTTCACTAATGCTCTCAGACATTTGGCCTCCTTTTTATCCTTTTACAGTAGGGAAATAATTCAAATGATCCATGACTGATTGTACTTTGATGTACTTAGATATTTGTTCAGTAATAACATATAATTTAAGTCCAGCACACCTTTCTCTATTCAGTGGATTATCTGGATTAGGGCTGAAACTAGATCTCAAGGAAGATATAGTATAGTATATACTGTATATCAGATTTCTTTTGTCAAAGGATTAAGCTATTGGTAAATGATCCAATAAATGGCCAAACGAATACCTCTCATCTGGATAGTTTGACTACATCCATTTCCATCATAGACTGTATATACTGTATGTTTTACATCCACAGCTGTTTCATATCAACAGACTTGGATAGAGTAGCTCATCCAAATAATTACTTGAGTATATTTTTTAAATGTTGTTAAAGCTTTACTGAAGTACAGAGTTACTTGTTACACAGGGCTGCATTAGATAAAAGAAAAAAACAACATGTAAATAATTAAATAAAAATTAAACGTATCCATTAATGTGTAGAGTCTGTTCCAGCCATGTGCCCTGTGCTGCCCTGCAACTGAGTTGGACCTAGCAGGGTGTGAACAGTGTGAAAGCATGATATAAACATGAATACCACAACACAAAGCATGTGCCATAGCTGAATTACACTGTTGTGTAGAAACACAGACAGAATACTATACAATACAAACGAATGCATTAAACCACGTCTCCATTTTATTCCATTTAATTCGTAATTTAAAATACAGACATAAAGCATGGCTTACCTTTTAATATTCAGGGTCCGGTGGAAGCTTTTTCATCCTGTGACATAGTGCTGACAGATAGTTTCACATCTTAAAGACTTTAATTCGAAATGTTGTTATGATTTCTGGCACACGAGGGAGGTGTTAGCAGGAGGTAGTTAGTGTTTTAAGGTAAACAAGTCTGAAACAAACAATCTGAGACAAAAAATTAAATATGCTGCATTCTTAATAAGAACACACACACAGGAATCATGATCTTAGAATAAAATGTTACGTTTTGCGTTTGTCTGATTTATTTCCCACCGTAATATGAACTCTTTTCCTCCCGGATCCTGTGCACTGCGCATGCGCTCCACCTAGGGTCTAAAATAATAGTACCGTACTCATATTGTCAGACGTTTAAAATACAGCCGAAGGACCTATTACCAACTCAACCAACGAAACTTATGCATTTACTCAAGTAAAAGTAAAAAAAAGTATCCCAAATTATAATTCCTCTAAGCAGTTTTATGTCTGTTTGCTTAGGTAACATCACATTAGCATCAATGGCTAATCATGACTGGAGTAAGGTTATACAAGTGTCCTGTCCTACAACGTCCATGATTTGATAAGGTTATTGTCTTTATTACGGTTAACCCATATACCCTCTTGGCAGATACATTAGCTGTTTCAGTACATCAGTTGTAATGACACGCTTAACAGTGCAGCCTTTGGTAGAGAAAGTTTTATTAAACAAATGCGCCGTCAGCGTGAGTGGACTGAATGCTGAGCCACATTCGGCTGGTGTTTCACTTCTCATAAGCACCGAGATGATGATGGTGAGCAGGTGTTACTAGTCTGGTGAATTACGTGCACTGGCTCTGTACTCGGCAGTACGAGAAATGGGGGTGGATACACCCACATCTATATTAGAATTAGTTTCCATTTGTGGCCAAACGCTGAAACACCATAAGGAGGGAAACAAGCAGAGTCTTATAAAATACCTAATAAAACGTATAAAAATGTGCTATTTTGGCACAGCCCTCCATCAGAGAAGCTGCTATGACAGTTAAGACACAATGACAATGTAAATGAATTATGTAATAATATTAAATGCATTCTATTTATATTGCCATACACCTATGACTATGTAGTACTTTTGATGGAAAAACTATTTCTATACGGTAAAATAGGAGCAAACAACAAAGTGATTCATCGCACGATTAATTTATATATTATAGATTTATTTAATTATATTATATATATTATATAGTGTTTAACAGCTCTAAATAGCACACATAAAGCAAATATAATTGACATGCTGATTAATTCTTCACAGTATATGCTGGAAAAGTATTGGATCCGCTGAGTTTACGAAGTTTCGAAAGTCATGTGTTTCAGTTCATGTTCTGAGTTGGAGGTGTGGGTTGTGTAGGTGACCTGCCATTTGAAAAGTCACACAAAGTTTGAGCCACCTTCTCAAGAACAGGCTGCTTAAAAACAGTGCTTCAAACGCTTTCCTTTTACAACAAACTTCTACTAACAGAGCAGAGTACTGCTGCTACCTTCCCTGACAGTGAGTATCCTGCAAATATCATACCAAATAACATAATATACAATTCTCCAGGTACAAACTACCCAACATCTGAAGCATGCACTGAACATTCCTGTTGGATCATGGTCATATGGTGGTGTTGATTTGTAGACTGTGCAAATGCAGACTCTTAAATATGAAAACAGTTTTGTTCTAGTGTCAGTTGTTGTGTAAACTTTGAAAACTTGCAAATTTAGATGCGTTTCCAGAGAATCCTTACGTAAGTGCTGTCCGAATTCTCCAATACTAGTGCCCTACGTAGTGTTCTACATAGGGCAGTGAATAGGGAACGAGTGAGTAAGGGAACACATTCAGACACAGCTATAGTTTGGCTTACAGGTCCAGTTCTGGAGTTCAAAGTGGAGAAATGAGGACCCAGCAGACATCCTGAGTCTTGGAAGTCTGGTTCCACATCACACAGTCCTCCTGCCTCTCTGGGGTTCATAATGAACAGTTCTGACCTACAATTACTGAGCATGTGGATTTGGCCAGGTGGCATAAAGAATCCTGGAGATCGAAGACACACAGATCGTAGAGCTATTCATTTTCAGTGTAATACACCCTTTAGATGTTGGTTTTAGCCACAAAAACATTGCTGAGGTCTACCGAGGCCTGGTTTGCAGTAGCTGCTAAAATTCTTAACAAAAGCATTGGATGGGGTCGATGCCCATACATTATGCATGCCAGTTAAGTTACTGTTTCAAACCTGGAAGCACACAGGTATAAGTCATAAAAGCTCCTGTAGGTGTAATGTGTAGGTGTCCCAATACTTTGTCCATATACTGTATCTTCATGGTTTAGGTCGTATCTTCCCAACATTTCCTGGTTTGTTTCTTTAGGGAAAACAGACTGTGCTCTAAAAAAACACAAAAACAAATGTTTTTTAATCCTTATAAACAAAAAGAGGCCACCTTGGTACCATATCCGTTCGCTTTCTCAGTATGGTCGGGTGTATTTTTTAAGGACATTAATTTTGCTCTAAATGTTTTCCAATTCTCAAAAACTACTAATAAACCATTACTATACTCCCCACACATCGGGAAGCGACCAAACAGCGCCATCTCCAGGCGTAATATCGTTAGTGTATTAGAGTTTAGACGGAGCCACATTTCTTCAAATGTAACTGCGCCCTCTAGTGGAGAACAGATCACACTTAATGTCTGTCTGACTACAGAGCTGCAGGATTTACATGAATTTGTACAAAAATAAGTGCTCACACCGCTAAACAATTTCAAGTTTATCTCAAGAAAGTCAGCTATTAAATCTACGTTTTCAGCAAGTTGAAGTTCTGGTTTAAAATTATAACTGGTTTAAAATGCATTTTTCAATTAACGTTGTGAAGTGATATAAGCATTCATTTACATCCAAAATGACAACAGCTGGAGAAATGTGTGCAAAATCATTTACTGGAAACCCAGACTAACTGTACGGCTTCAAATCCTGTGATAAAATCCACAGCTTCAATACAGCTTCTTCAGTTTGCTTACAATTTACCTGGCAGGTCATAAAGCTGCTTTTTCTCTGCCAGGCTGTACTGTTGCACCTCTGGGTAATACATCTTTAATTACAATAATCTAATCAAACAGTCCTGTTCCCACTTACGCATATTTAACCATAATGCCCAATAATATATTTCTAAATACATAACCACCAGTGGACGGCAAAGCTTTAATCAGCTCCAGTCTCACCATACCCGGGCCACACCAGAGGACAGTAACCCTCACCCTCTTCCGGTTATCTGGGGACGAAGTGCTGCCAACGACTTCCTGCTTAGACTCAAGATCCTATAGTGACTGTGTATCAGACTGCATAATGCCGATGTGCATATTTTACATTTTACTTGAACTATGACTCCATGACTTTAGTTTCATTCTTAGATTTATCATCTACGCCGCCCAAGGAGGTTGGGTCCCTTTTTGAGTCTTGGTCCTCCCAAGGTTTCTTCCTCATAACACTTAAGGAGTTTTTCCTTGCCACTGTCACCCTAGGCTTGCTCAATTTGGGATTGGACGTAGATATTAGGAGATAATCTAAAATTGTAAAGTTCTCTGAGACAATGCTCCATTGTAAAAAGCGCTAAATAAATCTGACCTGAGCGCAAAGGTTCAGGTGCTTGTCAGGGTTAAGGACCTTTGCTCTCTGAAACACCATAAAACATAAGATACCATGGTTTAGAGAGAGTTCTCGACTCGACTCTTGTTGATGTTCCAGAACAGACCTGAGGTCAACCTAGCATACACTCTACACGTTCCTTACACGTGCTTAACACAGTACATGACAGCAACCGCGGCTTTTTCTCACTACATTTCGCAGCATTTATTGTAATGTAATAATGCATTGAAAGTGAAAAACAAAACATACTGGAACTGTGGTAGCCTAGTGATTAAGGTACTGGACAATAAACCAGAAAGTCTAGAGCATAGACATCATAGCCGCTGGATCATGCGTCAACGTCGTCGCCATATTGGTCCAGGCAACTTCTTACAATTCTGCATAGACTGACTTGGAAAAACTTGCATGATTCTAGTGTAATAAATAATAATATAATAAAACAGTAATAGTAATAGATTAGCAACAGTACATAGTATTAGTAGTATAAACAGTAATATAATAGTGCTATATTATTCACTATTTGATATACTGTATTATACTATTACTTGACTATTAAACTATTTACTATTGTTAATCTATTATTTCATTAATTATATCATTTATTAAACTACATCTTATTGTATTCATAGGCTTATATGCTGTACTGTATATTCCCTTTGAATAGATCTGTATCATTTCACTGTTTTAACAAACAGAAAGCAGACTGATCTTTTGTTGATTTTGTTAAAATTTTTCAATGATGCTCAATTATAAGACAAATTTTTTCAGTATTTCAAGTGAATGAGCTGAGTTCTGACATTAAATTAATATACATGACATTATAAAGGGACATTTAAACACGTATTAACCAAGGAAAATAATCCCAATCCATGCTTGACAAAAACCGTGAGTTTTTACAGTTGATTCGCAGTAACTGGAGTAAAAACTTTTTTGTACTCCGTGTAGATGAAAAGCCTTGAATATAAAAACGACTCATTAAAATCGTTTGAGAAATAATTAGGTTATTGTGCATGTTAACAAGAAAAACCGCAGCTGCTCTGTTCACTTGTATTTGTTTACAGACAATCTTGCCTGGACCAATATGGCTGACGCATTGACGTATCACACAGCAACCAGCCGAAGAAGCCAATGCGGCATCTAGGTATATACGTCTAGGGTCTAGGGGTTCAAATCCCACCTCTGCCTACCTGCCACTGTTAAGTCCTTGAACAAGGTCCTTAACCCATAATTGTTTGGATTGTAAGCCTGCATAATTTAAGAGCGTCTGCTAAAAGAGAGTCTCCTAAAACACTGTACATTTTAAATGTACTGTGTATCGCTTGCCTTGGAATATTTGAAATTCAAAAACCAGAACCACAAAGATCCAAACAAGCATTTTCACTAGTGTAGGCCACCACAGTCCCAATAGGACACGAATCAGACACGAAACACTACTGAAATAAAGGAGTGAATCGAAAATGAATCACTGAATCAAGTTTACGACCGAATGATTCACTGATTCAAACGCTAACTCTGAAGCAGAAGAACCCCAACTAATCTAGCACTTAAATGAATCAACGGTTCATTGGTTCACACTTTTTTGACTCTCTACTTGACTGAAGGATCCAGTGAGTTTCTGGTTTCACTCTGAACCAATGCCAGACTGTTTAATAAATAAATCTCTCCTGCTTATTTGCTGATTGTAGCGTCAGTCAATCTTGGCTCCAAACCAAATGAGGGCCGAACTACAGGAACTACAGGAAGAAAGCGCGTGACGGTAACCGAAAGCGGATATTTACATTAGTGGCACCTTCAAGAGTCGTTCCGGCAGCAGCTGTATTGAAACGAACACTTTCTGTATGAGCAGGTGAAAAGAAAATCACAGGGTAGATCACAAAAACAGAACAAAGCGATAACATGGCGCTCACTCGTGCCTCTCCACCCAATTTCTCGTGGGTGGAGATGAACACGTTGGCAGGACTGGCATGTCCTTCTTCTCCTGCACATTATCAGTTCTTAATCAGCAACGGTATCAAACATCTGGTGTGTTTATGTGAATCGAAACCCCCTAATTATAAGGAGTGCGCTGGACTAACCCTGCACCACATCAGCATAGTGGACTTCACCCCTCCCAGCCTGGACCAGATCCAAACCTTCCTGGACATCACTGAGGAGGCCAAGGCCAGAGGAGAGGTGGGGATTAAACCAACTAATCAAACCATTTCAACCAGCAGTGCTAATGTCTAATTATCGCTGCCACCAATTTCAACAGGTTTACCTGGACAGAGAAAATCACGTGTTCAGTGTAACGTAAGGTCACAGTGTTTTGGTTTGTCATCTGCATTTCAAACCTCCATTTTGTTCAGTTGAATTTCATATAACGGCAAATATTGTGTCTACAATGCCGGTAACAACCTGCATGGTAAAGCGGACGTGTGAGAAGTAAAGCATTGGCGTCAACGTCGTCGCCATATTGGTCCAGGCAACTTCTCATAATTCTCCATAGATTGTATTGGGAAAACATGCATGATTCTAGTCTAATAAATAATAATAAAAATAATAAAACAATAATAGTAATAGATTAGCAATAGTACATAGTATATGTAGTATAAACAGTAATACTAGTTTGTATAATATTCACTTTTGTGTACTGTATTATAATATTATTTGACTTTAAAACTATATTATTGTTAGTCTTATTTCATTAATTATATTATTTATTAAACTACATCTTATTGTAGTCATAGGCTTATAATATGCTACACTGTATATTGCCTGAGTAGATCTGTATCGTTCCACTGTTATAACAAACGGAAAGTAGACTGACTGCCAGTGTCTATTTGATTTTATTTGTTTATTTCGTGACGTTTTTGTCAATGATGGTCAATTATAAGAACTTAAAGTTGCACAATGTAGAATATTCTTCAGTATTTCAAAGTGAATGAGCAGAGTTCTGACATTAAATTAATATACATTACATTATAAAGGAACTTTAAACACACATTAACCAAGGAAAATATTCCAAATCCATGCACCACCTTAACTTACCTGATGCTGTACTCCTCTCTATAAAGATTCGAAGTAACTTTTGTCAAAACTTTTGCTTGTACTCCACGTAGATCAAAAGCCATATAAATATAAAAACGACTCATTAACATCGGTTGAGAAATAATTAGGTTATTGTGCATTTTAACAAGAAAAAACGCAGCTGCTCCGTTCACGTGTATGTGTTTACAAGCCAGTCTTGCCTGGACCAATATGGCGGACGCGTTGACGTATCACAGCAACGAGTCGAAGCAGCTAATGCGGCGTCTAGAGGTCTAGTAAACAAAGTGCTGCGGTGTCTAGCATTAATTCTCCGTACACAACAATCAGTTTGGAAACTATTCCTTTAGTTTTTACAGCTCATTTAAATTATTACTTACGGTATACAGATAAAACATAGTAGGTTACTTAGAAAAAAATCCAAGTTATTTTCATTACATGCTATGTATAAACTTTTGTCACATATCATCAGGTTTTACTTTCATCTTCAAGCCAAAGAAAGCACCTGGTATCTCCTTGGTGTCCGGTATAAGCTGATACATCTTTACTGGTACTGCACTGACATGTCAACATTAGACATCTTTCTCATTTCCAGGCGGTGGCGGTGCACTGCATGCACGGACATGGCCGGACTGGGACCATGCTGGCCTGCTACCTGGTCACGAGGAAGATCTCAGCAGCCGAGGCCATAAAAGAGATCCGATCGCTTCGCCCAGGGTCAATAGAGACCAAAGAGCAAGAGCAAGCCGTGCTGGAGTTTCAGCAGTACCTTAATAAACAGAGCGTTATGTAAAGATAATCACAGGAACCAAAGCTTATGCCGTCATGTATTTGTCTGTTTCATTGTTGGATATGTAAGTACTTAAGGGTTATGACGTCATTACTCTACTGTTTATTCCTGACGCTGTCTGGCTTAAATGGGTGTGAATGTAATGGACTTCAGTGGTCTGTTCGTCCTTCCTGGATTACCGAATTAACTGGATTAAACTGTTGACCATTTCACACAATCCCAGATTTCCTGTTCTATGCTGCACTGACAAATCCTTCAGAAACGTCCTCCATAATACGTACAGGCTATTAAAAGGATTTAAATCAACCTGATGTGCCTTGAAGAAAGCTTTCACAAGGGCAGAATAGTCTCATAAATAATATCAACAAATTCCAGAAGCCGGTCCGATTGAATTATTCCTCCTCTCTGTTCAGAACGTCAGGGCGATTCCTCTGCTGCCTTGCATGCAATTATTGACTCCTTTTCATCTGGTCTGACCCAAAGGAGGATGGATTCCCCCATTCATGCATCTCAGGGAACAAACTTTTCCTTGCCACCATCACCTCTGGCTGCTTATTTGGGGTGTATACTAGGAATTACGTAAAGTTTGGCACGTCCAATTCCCCAGGCTGTTTGACTCAGGATAAAAATGGGCCAATCAGTGTTTTTGGGGCCGATACCCATCGAGGGCGGGGATGGATTATGCCAATCGTGACATAAAACATGTTTATCACCTCATCCCAAGGAGGTTGGGTCCCTTTTTGAGTCTTGGTCCTCCTGAGGTTTCTTCCTTATAACACTTAGGGAGTTTTTCCTTGCCACTGTCACCCTAGGCTTGCTCAATTTGGGATTGGACATAGATATTAGGAGATGATCTAAAAGTGTAAAGTTGCTTTAGACAATGCTCCATTGTAAAAAGCGCTATAGAAATAGATCTGTCTTGACATGAACCCATCTCTCTCGACTGCCTGAATGGGTACGCTGTCTTTCACGATGTAATTGGTGACAGTGTTTACGATCCACGTGACACACCCCTACAAAGTAGTAGGGCTGTAGGCCAGCAAGTGCCTTCACACAACTGCTGAATGTTTCTTATTGTCCAAGACAGGAGTGAAGCCACTCGAAAGCACAGACCAGGTCACTTTCTCCAGCCACCATCACCTGATGGAGTTAAAGTTTCAGCAGCTGACCCCTGTCCAACCTCTCCTCCCTCAGGTACACCAGTTGTCTGCTTGGCATCTGGTCAAGTCAGAAGCACTGCCAAGTTTCAAATGGTACAAGGCTGGCATAT
Organism: Ancistrus triradiatus; assembly: GCA_025084515.1. Classification (NCBI taxonomy): domain Eukaryota; kingdom Metazoa; phylum Chordata; class Actinopteri; order Siluriformes; family Loricariidae; genus Ancistrus; species Ancistrus triradiatus. The sequence continues at coordinate 76,566 of JAJAGP010000964.1, read as the reverse complement.
TTGTCCACTGGACCACCTAAGCCTGACTGTGTCTGCTTTTAAAAGCCTTCTGGGATTAACATGAACTTGTTCTGAAGCTTTGCTGTAGAGAGTTAATGTCTCATCTGCGACTGTAACTGCAATAATAAAACATTCCTTGTATTTTTTTTGTAAAATCTGCATTTATTTACGATTTACAAAAGCCTAACATGTAACAACCATTAAAATGAATCAAATAAATTCCTCTTTAACCTAAAATGGAAAACATAGGACAGTGTATACATGTCAGTTTACATTGTGAAGCAGAAAAAAATGAGGATATTGACACTAGCATTGTTTTTGCACTGTTTAAATGTACAAAGGTTGTGTAGTCTGGGGAAAAAACAACAAAAGAATTTAGACATACACCAGCAAGTCCAGACTGAGTACGGCGACGTAACACGCACATCTCCAGTACTGCAGGGGGCGCAGTGAGAGAATGAATGGAGCCAAATTCAGAACAAGAATCAGAACCGTTCTGTTAATGAGATGCACAAATCATTCTGGGATCGATCGACTTCCAACGCACTTGTATAAATGGAAAAGAAATAGGTGCAACGACGCTGCAAGCTTCTAATAAACTCCGCTAAATAAAAGCAAAGCTTCCAGGCGCTTCGTTTCCGTTTCGTTTGTACTGAAATCACATTTCCTCGTTTAATATCAAACTGTTCTGAATCTGCTGCTCCGTGATTCACTCGATTCGATCAAATCTCTTTAATAACAATAAAAAACGTAAAAGTGTGGGAAAATAGAAAACTATTATAATAGAAACTATTATAATAGAAAAATATTAGAAAACGAACTTCCGCTCCAAGTGGAATTAACATAAACATCGACGCCTGAAACCAGAGGAAGACTGACGTTTGTTACTCGGCTTAACAGTGAAACAGGTGAAAAGCTGGAACGTCGAACCGTGTAAATGAGAGCTGGGTAAATGACTGAAGCAGATGCTTTACCTCAGGATCCTGCTCTAAAGGAAGTGGTTTTGGAAATAAAAACACCAGAAGTCGCCCCACGTTACTATTATAGTGATATTTAAAAAAATAAAATGTGAAGAGAACGCATCGCTCGTTCCAAACAACGCTTCACAAACAAAAATATGCCATTTCAAATCGATCATTAATATAATTAAAATATTTGTACAGTGCTTTATTATACCTTTTGATAAGAGGGAAATCGCCTCACGGTGTCGCTCTCAAACTCATACGTACAGATCCAGTTATCTGATACAAATCGACAACAATTTGAAAAGTTGACGGGAAGCTCCGGCTGGATCTCTGGTTCCAGTGCTGGGTCAGGATTACAGGGATTCAGTTCTGTGAATGCTTTTTAGCTACTGTTTCGTGTTCAGTTCGTTCTCCAGCTCCGTGAGCTTACGAGAGGCCTTGACTTTATTAGAAACTTCTTTACCCTGTGAGAAGAGTCTCTGACGCTCTCTAAACGTGAGGTTCTCCGGCGCTCCACCTAACGAATTCTCCTGGTCTGGACCCCTGAAACAAGAATACCAGGCTCGTTAAATTTAGCTTCAGTCCATAAAAATGCACCCAAAGGAAATCGTTCAGTTCAAAGAGCTTTACAATTCTTCACTACAGATGTATTCAGTCCTACATTATGACCTGGAGCTCGCGTAAATCCTTGTTTTTGTTCCATCTTGTTTGTGCTCGTTATGGCTGTGCATACCTGTGATTCTTGGCCAAACCCCTGCCTGTTCGGACCCTGATTAGTTGATTTTGCTGTCGATTCCAGATCAACCATAAATCAGAAAAATTTGGGACAAAAACAAAACAAAATGCAGTGTTTGATACACTGGCTTTCATTTCATTGCAGACGGTGTGAACCCAAGATGTTTTTCCTTTCTTTGGTTAATAAACATCCAGTCCTGCATTTCAGACCTGCAACATATTCCAATAAAGTTGGGACGGGATGGGGAACTAAATTATAAAAGTTATTTCAAAGTAACTTTTTTTTCTGATTTGTGGTTCTATATACACTGCCTGGCCAAAAAAAATGGTCACAGTAATATTTTGTTGGCCAGACTTTAGCTTTGATCAGTGTGGCATCAGTTCCACAAGCTTCTGCAAAGTCACTACATTTACATCTTGTATGGATGAAGGGAGATCTGTTCCACTGCACAAAGTCTCCTCCAGCACATCCCAAAGATTCTCAATGGGGTTCAGCTCTGGACTCTGTGGTGGCCAATCCATGTGTGGAAATGATGCCTCATGCTCCCTGAACCACTCTTTCACAATCTGACCCTCTGAAACAGATGAACATCTTTTCCATGACCAAAGGATGTGTCTTTGGACATGGTTGTTTATCAAATCAGAAGCTGCTCACTGCATCAGTTAGGGTTCCATAACTTGTTGCCAGCTAAAACAATCACCAATGCAGTAATTATCCGTTGGGAGGCTCTTTTTTAAAACTAGCTAACCATTTGCTTAGTTAAATCCAGGTGGTGACCTTTTACTTGGCCAGGCAGTGTAGCTGCGGTGTCTCCTCCAGTGTTGTTTGTGTGGGGTCAGGTATAGTTAGCTGTTTTCTCCCATTCCCTTTACCCCTTTCCCTACACTGGCATTCCAACCCTAGCCTGGGACGTAACAACATACCCATCAGATACAGTTTGAATGCAACCCACAGTGGAAGTGGCACGTAAAGGGAAAAAGTAATTTATGAGAACTACTGGACGTACAGAGAAGCAACAAGGAGGAGCTTCAAGTATAATACGATTTAAAATGGACGTGCTTTTCAGTCAGCTCCAGAGTTATTGGCACTATTGGAATTTTTGATAAAATTGATTAACAATGGTAATAAAAATGTATTTGGTGCTAATGAGCTTCATCCCACACTAAAACGAGTTTCTTGGTAGAGGCAACCAGATTTTATTTCATGAAGTGCTTTTTGGGACCTTGTACTCTCAACACTCAAGGTTATATCGAAACTATTCATATATACTCAAGTTTACCATTAACCTCATGCATGGTCTGTGGGGGGAAACCGGAGTACTGGAGTAAACCCAAGCAGACACGGGGAGGACCCAAGTCGCTGCACCCTGGGATCAAACCCAGGACTTGCTGAGAGGCGACAGTGCTACCCACCGAGTCGGCCCCTAATTTATGAAGGTCAACACGCTTTTTCATTCTCTAACCCTTCCATGTTGATGAATAACTTCATTTGGCTTGTCAGCCCATTGGAACAGGATGTCATGTACAGTATAACAGCTCAAGTTCCTAATTGGGACAGCTCATTTACAGCAATATAAGAGCACTTTAAGCAACGTCCAGCCCACGTGACTGTATAAAACAGTATGCAAAATGACTACACCACCACTCGTGCCTGTTGCCACACTGTTTAGTCCTGTAGTATGTGGGCTAGCCATGGGTTTAATCTCTGGATCAGAATACAGACAGCCTAAAATCATTACATGCTCTTACCTTTGAGATCAATTGTGCAACATTGGATAGACATGTCGAAAAAATACAGACGGGTGGAAAAAACCCAACAAAAAAAACAGAAACCCAGAATATATTATGTAAGAGCTAATCAAGAGCCGTTCCACCGTTTGCCTCTGCAATAACGTTAATCCTTATTGGAACGCTGCTGTAGGCGTTCTGAATGGCTTGTCGTGCCAGGTGGTTCAAAAAGAAAACCTTCCAGTTGTGTGAGAGATGGAGCAGGTGGAGATCTATTTCAATCTCTGCTCTAAAACGTCACCAACAGGTTCATTGTTGTTTAAAACCTGGCAACACTCCATGAAGGAGCTTCCACTTCTTACCACTGTTCCGATGCAGTTTGTCCTTGAAACGTTTTCCACTTTTATAATACACACAAGTCAAACCCCGAGTCCTACCCCTGCCAAACTGCCGCCGCTGGGTCCTTGACCCAAACCTTTAACCCTAGTTGCTTGGTCTGTAAGACCTGTGCATAAGGGCGTCTGCCAAATGAATACATTTAAATACACTCCCTGATCACTTTTAGGTACATCTCGTTTCTACACTCCATTTTATTAGTTCCACTTTGTAGTTCTACAGTCACAGACTGTAGTCCATCTGATTCAGACACAGCAGTGCCGCTGTAGTGTTAAAACACCTCAGTGTTTTAGTTCCACTTTGTAGTTCTACAGTCACAGACTGTAGTCCATCTGATTCAGACACAGCAGTGCCGCTGGAGTGTTAAAACACCTCAGTGTCAGTGCTGGACTGAAAATCATCCACTTTCCAAAAATGTCCAGCCACCAGCGTCCTGATGAAGGATTAGAGGACGACTAACAAACTGTGCAGCAACAGATGAGCTGCTGTCTCTGACTTTACATCTACAAGGTGGAGCGATAAAGTAGATGTGCCTCACAGAGTGCACAGTGAGTGAAGGCTGAACTCCAGCAGCACTGCTGTGTCTAATCCGTTCATACCAGCACAACACACACTAACACACCACTACCACATCAGTGTCAGTGCAGTGCTGAGAATGGTCCACCACCCAAACAGTACCTGATCTGTGCTGGTCCTGACCATTAGAGAACCGAGTAAAGGCCACGGTCAAAGCATGTAGAGAAACAGATGGACTACAGTCTGTAATTGTAGAACTACAAAGTGCTCCTATATGGTAAGAGGAACTGATAAAATGGATAATGAGTGTACATCCTAGTTTGGTCTCTCTGGAACTCACGAATGCTCATCAAAATGATAATTTTCTGATATCTTATAGCTGATACTTGCTGTTATTTTAAAATCAGCCTTACAGAACTCATCAGAACAACTGGCTACAATTATATTTTAATTAATTACGTCAACAAAAGCAGTCCAACTACTCTTCAATCACAATGGTTGGATTATTTTCTGAATCACATTACACAAGGTCCTTGTGTTTGCAAGCTACTCACCCTTTTGGCCATTTGTCTCGCGGGTCCTTGAAAACCTCTCCTGATCCTACAACCGTCGTGTTTCCAGTGTATGAGTTAAACCCTGTGTTCATTTTGGCAAAGGATAAAAAAATATATACAGTCAATTTCTGAGCACGTTGTATAAAGTGAGGATAATTCATAACTTTTAAAGCATCACAAAACCTGCTGGGTTTTAATACGAGTTTTGGCTGGAATGAGCCAAAGCACTTTGTAGTTTTGTAGTTCGATTACAGATGCATTCACTATGTATTCCATAAACATCATAAAACTCTGAGCCATAATAAAATAACCATAACCCAGCAGCCTTTGCTAACATCTGCCCAAGCTGCTTTTAGCACGGCGTGAAAGCCGAACAGCTCTTAGGTTAGTACTGAAGCATTCTGAAGCAGCCTGAAGCCGGTCTGTGGATCAGGAGCCCGAGGTGGAGGTCAACAGGCAACGTGCACCAAATTAACTGCATGGGGTTCGACTTGCATACTGACCAAGGTGGTCTGAGTAGTAGGAGTGTGCCAGATTCTAATACTATGAGTCAAGACTGATACCGGGAATGGCTGAATTAAGATTATTTTCATCGTAGAAGAATATAAAGAAGAAAAATGGACAACATTAAATTAATTTGTAATTTACTTTTCATTAATTATCAGTCCTTATACATGATATATATATATATATATATATATCATGTATAAGTCCAGATAAGGTTGAGACCGCTCGTTTGAGCTCGACTTAACTTAGATTAAGCTCTGTACTGCACCCCAAGAATTCACTCGTCTGAGCTTCTTGCTGGACTCATTCTTGTGTACTAAGCATGGCACACCTCCAATGACCTCCACCTCTGACTATCATGTAGCAGGCCCACGCGTCCATGTGTCTGTCTGTCAGGACGGGAGGGGAGCACGGTCTGGCTCTCCTTGCACACTTCAATGACTCCACACAGTGCTTGTGATGACACCAGCGCCATCCAAATGCATGTTGAGATTCTGATAATGAAATGGACCTGGTGGGAGGGGGTGAAGGTGCAGACAAAAACATCGACGTCTGTGAAAGTCTCCGCAGGTGAGGGACAAGCATTAGTGGAGCCAAAGAAGCCGGATGTTTGCTCAGCTCAAACAAGCAAGCCTCTGCTCAAGCCTAATCCACACACTGACAAACTACACCAGTGACAACATACTGGCTTTATGCTTACTGATTCACTAATAAGGCAATTCAAAACTGATTTCTTTTTAATATCGGCCCTTTAGCTCTGCAGTCTTGTCCCCACCTGCAGAGAGGAGATAAGCCTCAGGTACCACGGGGTCACCTGAAATGCCAGGGGGTTTTCAGACGGAGACATAAAGTAGCCATTAATAATGCTCCACACGCAGACAGACAGACAGAACAGAGACAGACAGCAGCCAAGAGTGAGACCTGCAGCACAGCTTTAGCCAGGTGGATGATCCTCTTATTAGTATTAGTCTACGAGGCTTGGGCAGTGCTGCAGATGGAGAAGCACAGCTTTGGAAGATGGAGAGCAGGGCAAAGCTCAGGCAGTAACCAGCAATAGACTCGTCAGATTAACGCAGGGCACGGAAGCTGCAGCCGGACTGCTTTGGTTAACCGAGATGAGAAAGCAGGGTTAGTGGATTTGTCCCTTCATTAGCGCCATTCACAGCGGCCGGCAGTTGAGGGGGACGGGGGGGCGGATGGGGGGACGGGGGGTTGTGCAGGTAACATGCAAGATCAGATACACTGGGCATCTTCGTTAGAATGGATTGCATTCTCTGCTTTTTGTGCATGACTGTTTAAAACCGTCCTGATCTACATTTAGACTGAGGAGTAAGCATGAACGCAGAGCTAAATATCCTCTCAGGATCCACTAACATCCGCATTAAAAACGCCTAATTGCTTTTAACTGCACGGGACTAGATTTTTTTGTTTCAAGGTTAAACAAGAAGGGTACACCATTCTGAATTGTTGCCTTTCAGACATAAAAATAAGATACGATGAAGCTACAATAAAACATTTTGTTGACTAAGAATTTCCTTGAATTGCAGGGGAATTGCAAGTTTTTGTTTGTTTGTTTAAAAATTGAATCAAGAATTAAATCATTACACAAAAATGATGACAAAAATGAAATCACAGACTGGGTATGGAACATTAGTTCCTGCCCAAGAACCAGCACAATACCAAGCTAAGAATATAAAAAAAATGTCTTAAAAGTCAATCTGGATTGGATATTCATTAAAGAGGATTCACTGTCATTGATTACAATGTGTTAATTGTTTGCCCTGGTTTACTTATCAGTTTGACGTCTTTCAATTCTGCTGCTGCCTTGTAGGTGGCGATAGAGAGCGAAGACAATCAGCTTGTTATATTTTGCTCTCTATGAAGTTCAACCAAGAGGTAGGCGACATTTTCGGGCAAAGCACCCTTACGAGCACAGGTTTTTTTCTAACCAAGCAGGAGCTGATTACATACAAAGACTAAGGGCGTACTCACACTATGCCCAGTCGCCTCGTACAGTCGTATCTCTGCGCCCGATCACTTTGCGTTCGGTACTCGATGCAATCGGGCAAAGAATAATGGTCCCGGCACTCGGAGCACTTTCTAGAACTTCTATGAGTCGAAGCATGTGTCAGTCTCACAATAATGAACAATAGCACCTGTATCTCATTTAAAGACACAATACAACTCCAGTAGTGCATATGTGGATTTGCAATGTGGAATCTGTGGGTCTGGAACAGATTCATTCAATTTACATTATTCCTTAGGGGAAAAAAAGAGTCATTTTTGAAACTCATGCCCTCTGGAACAAATTAACGACAAGTACTGAGGTACCACTGTACCATGCCAGAGCATGATTGTTCCTGCTCCCAGCTCCCCCGCTGGCCTGCGCTCACATTGCGCTTAAACTTTCTGAGCCAGGGCAGGCTTCATCACGACACTACTGTTTGTGTTGGAGAAGACCCACTTGCACAGCACAGTGGAGCTTCCATTGGTTTGTTACTTACTACGCTTTGGGGTGGCTTTTTGGAGTCGTTTTTTGGGGGACGCACTGGGAACACACAGCAAGAAGTTTTATAAAAAACTTACTCGTGTTTAAAGATTTTCACACTAGTCAAACTTGCTCAGGCACGGTACAGATCGCCTAGTGTGAGTACACCCCAAGACCAATTTTTAAACAAGTGGAATCAGTCGTAGCTCCTGCTCGACTGGAAGGATATCCTGCCGCCAGACTGGCCCTTTCCAGATCAAATTCTTCAGCCCTGATCTACAACGATCCAAACAGCCATGCAAAAAAGCGTACGCCTCACGTGACAGATCTTTCCCCCTACGCCAAGTGTGCAGATGTCTGAGGAGGGTCGCTGTTGCGCGCCCGCCACAGCCAGTGACATGAAGCCGCCAGCGGACGAGCATTTCCCAAAGCAAACCACACACACATGGGACGGGACGATCGGCAAAACCAACAGTACTCTGGAGTGAATCTGGATTACGTGGTGAATCATGGGCTCTATCGATTGCTTTTTACCCTGCCAGGATGATTGGAGGAAGAGGAACTGAGGAGGACAGTGGAAATTTGGTACAGGTGATCAAAAAACAAAACCAAAACTGGATTGACTACTTAAAAAAAAAATCAAAACAGATTAGGTAAGAGAACACAAAAAGGACAAAATCAGGTCGGTGACTCACTAAGAGAGCTACAAAATTACTAAGAGGAGGAGAACGGAGAGAATCGACTCTCGCTGAGAAACAGAAACAGGAAGAACAAAAACAACACTAAAATAAAGAACTAATGGCAATGAACCAAAAAGAACGGAGGACGGGTGGGCGGACGTGGCGCCCTCCTCTCTCCTTGCCGTCTCTACCTTTGGGGTTAGCTGATGGAATGAAGCTGGGTTTGGCGAGTGGGGGAGGGGCTTGCCCACCCTTGGGCGCAGTACTGTTGGCATTGGCCGCAGCGGGTAGCTGGAATGAGCCGGACAGAAAGATGCCGTCCGAAAGGGGGCGGGGCTTGCGCGCAGTTGGCGGCGGCTGAGGCTTTTGGGCAGGCGGGAGGTCGCCATAGGACTTCCGGGTGGCAGAGAGCTTAACCTGACCTGCTAAGCCTGCATCATCCTCCTCCTCCTCCTCGTCATTGTACGAAACAAACTTGGCAGTGTATAAGGTGTCGGGGGAGACGACCTGGGTTTTGAGGTAAGAGGTGTTTCTCTGAGGCGGGGTCGGAGGAGGGTTGGCGGTGTTGTTGGTAGAGGTGTTAGTGGCAGAAGGAGGGGGCTGGTAGTCCCGAGGGAGAGGAGGTCTGTACAGACCAGGCTCGTCTGGCGTCAGCAGCTTGCGCTCGGCCTCCTCGTGCTGCCGGCGCCTCTCCGCCTCCAGGCGGGCGTAGTACTCCTCCTCCTGTCTCCTCTGAAGGGAATAGGGGAAGAGCTGGTTAGAGCTGCCTTGGCTAGCCTGCCCACCCTCTGCTTGCTGCGCTGCTACCTCATTCGCTCAAGTCCAAACTTTAAAGGGACGACTCGAGCGCTTTTCAACCTAAGCGCTCCTGCATGGCTGAAGACATGAATTACCCCGAACTAAGAAAAGAACAAGGACCTGATGACTCAAAACACAAAGGGACACTGTTTGGGAAGTTCAACAGAAAATCCCTTGGTGTGAAAGTCAACCCTGTCCAAACGAGTGTGTCTGCGCACATTTCTGACTCATGACTGGTCCTAATCTAATCTCGGTAAATGTGATAAATATTTTCACACAGTACTGTCCAAAAGTCTTAAGCCACCATTAGACTGGATATGCCATTGTTTTAGCAATGGTGTAATGACCATAAGTATTTTTCAGTCTCTTTATAAGAATACAAGAAAAACAGCTTCTATAGGCTATAGTGGCAAGTTTTTAGTGTGACCTCCATTTACACTTGAGCAACAGCAGCATCTGGAGGCATCACTGGGATGCCAAGTTGACCTTTCTCCAGTGCAAAGAAGCTTGAACAGGAATGGTGTTTTTGGAAGATTTGCTAATGCTCACAAAGATTTAAGAATTCAGATCAGTAGAAAAGAGTATTATGGAGTGACCAGTCCAAGTTCGTAATTTTTCGGTCCAGTTTCATTATTACCATTGCTAAAACAAATCCAATGGTGGCCTAAGACTTTTGTATAGTACTGCCCTTAGACTTGCACGGAGTTCACAGACTTCTGTTGTTTGTTTGGCGCAGGGACACATCCATATGCTACAGAATAGTAGTTATCAATATAAATAATTACATACCCCATCCTAGATTAATAAGAAAGTAAACATACTCTATGTACACTATATGGACAAAAGTATTGGGACACCTGCATGTTACACATAGCTTTTATGACGACCCATTCTAAATCCATAGGCATTAATATGGAGTTGGTGCTTCCTTTTGTAACAAGATTTTGGACTGTGTTTGTGGTCATTTTCATCCAGAAGAGCATTTGTGAGGTCAGACACTGACGCTGGATGAGAGGCTCACAATCTCTGCTCTAGATCATCCTAAAGATGTGCTTTGAGGTCAGTTATGTTCTTCCACACTAAACTCAACCAACCATGCCTTTATGGCCCTCGCTTTGTGCACTGGGGTACAGTCGAGCTAGAACAGAAAGGGGCCTTCCCCAAACTGTTCAAACAAAGGAGAAGCACATAATTGTCCTAAATGTCTTGGTATGCTGAAGCATTAAGATTTCCCTTCACTGGAACTAAGCGACCCAGGCCAACCCCTGAAAGACACCAGGGTATTACCACTCCTCCACCAAACTCTACAGGAGACAATGCAGTCAGGCAGGTAACACTTTCCTGGCATTCACCAAACCCAGACTCATCCATCAGACTGCCTGACTTGTGCACTGGGCACCTCTGTAACTTTAAGAAGAAATTTCACTGACTTTTTGCAACAGTGGCATCCCATTACAGTACCACTCTCAAATTCGGTGAGCTTTTTAGCTCCATTGTTTTTCTCCATTCTTTCACAAATGCTCTTAAAGACAGACTGCATTGCTACGGTTGATTTCATACAACCTGGTGGTAATGGGACTGAATAGAACCACGCTGTAAATTCAAACCGATTAAGGGGTGTCCTGATACACCCGTTGTCCATGTACTGTTATCTTCCCACAGGCAACTTTAACTGTGAAGGTAATGTATGTAATGTAAACCCTTCAAACAGTGAATTCAGTGTGGCAAATTTTCTCAGGATTCCAAAAGTTGAGTTTAGAGCACGGTGTTGAGGGATGTAACTTTGTAATCAAGATCTTTCGGACCTTCCATTATTAGTTTGGTAAGAATTCCATAACGCCTTAACACATGGGACTGATTCTAAGACTTGAGAGCGTAAACTCTGCTATAGTGTCTGGAAGAGCCTGGTTGAGAACCTTTGGTATGTCAGTTGAAAGCACTGGCTTTCTGTTCTGTGTACATGAATCCCTGGTTACTGTATGGCAGGGGATTGTTAATTGGATGAGAAATGAGGATGGCTGCAATGGTTCCCAAACTGCGTCCCAAGCAAGGGTTGGTTGAAATGATGTTGGGCTGTGATTAAAACCTGAAGAGTGACTTAATGCTTTCTGGGTGGGGATACATCACCGAACCATGAACACCTGTGAACATGGCAGTTGTGACTCACGAAGTGGGCCTCGAATTTCCCAAGTGGTCTGAAGATGATGCAGCACAAATGAAAAGGGTATGGAGGCCCCACCCACCAACTGAGACCGTTGGTCCTGAACTAAGCACTGGTGATGAATGATGAATTCAGACCGCTGGGGGAATTTTAATGGCCTGAATGAACAGTTTTTTTCAGAAGCACCGAGACTGGTATGGAACCGTAGTGCTACAACAGACTTATCATCTCATATCAAAGCAAGAGCCCATAGTTATACCAGAGAGTCCAAGCCCGCCCGAGTGGCACATGATCTTTTCTTGTTTTCAAAAACCCCTACTCTCTGTCAGGATGAATCTGGGCGGCTCGGAACCCATTTCCCTGGTAACTACATGGAGCCGCAGAACCGGGGCACCTGGCCATTTACGATGGAGCTGCTGGGCATAACATGGTCATGGTGCCAAACCAGTCCCCAAGCAAAATCTCAGAACTTCTTTGTAAAGTTTGAAGAATCAATTCCCATTCCTAAATTATGTTTCACCAAACGATATGGCACAAGTACCTTTATCTTCTTCACCTAAACCTATAACATGGTGAAATATTTCTCCCTACTAAAAGGCACACCATCCCGGTTCTGTATCATCAAGAATAAAGCACAACTTGGCAGGCCCTGCTTCTTCCTACAAATCGGTTGCCTTCATTGGAAGATTAGCCTGAAACACATTTTTGAAAAAGGCCCCCCCGTGTTTTTAACACATTGCGCCCAACCACCTCGAGTCAGAATCTGACCCCTAACAGATCCTGTTCTGCAGGCTGGGGAAAATTGGTGACTCTGGCCTGCACATAAAGTCCAAAACAAACCCCAGGTTTAAGGAGTTGATTCCTGTTTTTAAACCACAATTTGGTGGTCAAATGACAAGGCCCTGAAGATATTAAACATATAAATATATATAACGTTGTTTTTTAGGGCCTGAAAATGATGAAAATCAATAGACTAATAAAGCAATTTTAATGCGTTCGGTGATAATATTCTTCTGTGCTGAACCTTCCGTTCAGGAACCCTCCAATGTGCTCTGCTCTCCCATGTTTTTTTGCAGGAAGAACGGCAACTATTCTGTAAAGAGAGTCGACAGAAATTTTTAAATGGTTTGATGGCCAACAGAATTTGTTGGCATGCATTTAGCGCTTCTTAAATCATAGAAATCTCTTAGGAGCTTTGTTTTCTTTTGCTCTTTTTTCTTGTAGATCTTAAGCTTGTATTTAAGCTTAACTAGTGTCATATCTCGCCAGTTTTTACCAGGATTTGAAACCCTTTAGGTTTTTCTTGACCTGTCATCTAAATTTGAATTCCTCTACGCGACCTTCTTTCTATACGCGGCGTCGTGTTTTGGTGAGCGCGAGTCTCCTGGACGCCGGGTGCTCTGCAGTCCACCGACCGCCTTGGTATACCTTTCTCCCTCGGCCTTTCTCTCGTCTGGCTCGCTCCTCTTTCGCCAGCGTCCGCTTTCTCCCTCTTCCTGCTTTGGTTTGCATCGTTCTTTCCATCTTTCTTCCGCCTTCACGCTTAACGGATCTCCTCCAGCTGCTGCTTTTCTCCGTTCGCCACCTCCTCATCCTGCACTGAGCCAACGCCACAATACAAACACAACACCACACTAATGCAGAAACCATTTATAACACTACAAACACTATTGATTATTTACAAGTTAAACTTCCCACCCCTGGCGTGGCACATGATTACCACAACACAGTTAGGTATAGGATTGAGGAAATTAATTTGTCAAGGAGAAGAATCTACTTCCTACCAAAGAGCTCAATTTGTGACGGATATTTTAAAAAAAATAATACAGTGGCATCCCCCAAAAGTGAAGAGTGCACAGTCCTTAGATTAGAGCAGAAAGGATCACCTGAAGAAACCATGACCACTGAATGTATTTTTTGCCAGCCCATGGATAAAACAATATGCTTGCCCCCCCTGACTTTTACCCCAGCTTCTGGTATATTTTGTGGCTTTAACTGGTTATTTAACAGTACTGTGCAAAAGTCTTAGGCCACCAATAGATAAACGTACAACTATGTCAATGATTTCGAACCCAAAGCTTTTAAAAACTTTTTCAAAAAAACCTGGGTTTTCGTCACCCCTCATTTTCCACTGATCTTCATTCCAACTTTGTGAGCTTAGCATATCTTGGCCTTTCATCATGCCCCCACGAAAGACCCTTTCCTGATCAAGATTCTTCCAGACTGTAGGAAATAGTCAACTGGCATCCCGAATGAATATCCCCAGATGCTGGTTTCTTCTTTTTTCTTTTGCAGTGTAAGGGGAGGTTCACACTTACTTATAATTACCACTGTAGCCTATTAGAAGGTGTTGTTTTTTTTTTTTTTTTTTCCTTTCTGATCTTTTTTCAAATTTTTTAATACTCCATACACATTGCCCTGTATTTTTTCTGGTTGTTATGCTAAACAGAAGACTGAGAAAAAAATTTATATGTGGTCATTTATACCATTGCTAAAAATGGTACATCTATTCTAATTGTTGGCCTAAGAACTTTTTTGCACAGTGCTTTATATTTGAAAAAAATTGTAAACTGTGGTTAGAGTTGTCCCTCCTAGTAGGAACCTGAATATATTTTTGTAATTTTCTAACCAATAAATTGTAAGCTGTAACAACAATGACATTGTGCTGAAAATTTGTGAACGACCTTTTAGAATGTTCTTCCTTTTTTCTTCTATATTCCATAATTTGGTACAAATGTTCCACCAGATTTTACTTTCAGAAGTCCCTGAAAAAGTAGTCATAGAGAAACCTGATCAGATGCAGTGGGGTGTTTTTTTCTTTCTTTTTTCCATTCCACATTTTATTACTTTGCCATTTTTGTTTTTTTTTTGAACCAGAAAGGGCACAATCAATACATATATCGTTCTTAGTTGAGGCTTCCTAATTCCATTGAATTGCAGGGGATTGAAGATTAATTTTCGTTAAAATTTTATATCAAGAAAAAAAGCAACACTATTTGAATTTGTTATTTCTTCTCAGAAATAGAACATTTTTGGGTTTACAATTTTAAGCCACTTGGTTTATAGTCCATTATTTTTTTTCCTTTAAATTTTGCAGGCGACCTAAACCTATTTTTTTTTTTTTTCCTTGGAAGTTCTATCTACCAGAACTTGCATTGCTTTGCAATTTGTGTCCATATGACGTCAGAAAAAAAAATTTCGAGTGTTTCATGCTTAACGGGGGGGGGGGGGAGAAAATTCAAAATCGTGACAGAGCAATCATTACATACACGTCTTAGAAAATATCGAAAATATTATCAGCTTGGATATTTTGCAGAGCAAGGAGCCATAGGAAATGTTTTAAAAAAAAAAATGAGTTACACTGGTCCAAGCTTTAAAAATGCAATGTTTGTAAAAAGGTTTTTATCCGAAAGATGATTGCCAAGAAGCCGCCCTAATGATATACATACCTTGAAAGATGTTCTACTAAGACATCTGCCTCAAGATGGAAAAAAAAGCAGTAATTATCAGGAACGATCCTCTGTTACATCACTGTTTTCATTAAACCTTTTTTTATCCCTGGGCTGGGCTTGATGTGTACAACAGTAGAGATAACAACAGTGCTGGACGTTTCAACAGGCCACAGGTTGAGGAACCAGTACTATAGACTATGCAGTACCTTTTGCAAATGAATCCCATTTTTTAATATTCAATGAATCCGACTAATAACACTGGAAAAAGCATTATTCACTTGTGGATTGGGTGACTTGCCAACCGACTATAGGACCAATGTGGCACAGTAATGTTCACTGCCAAGCCCAAACACACAATGCTCACACCAACACACACATGATCACCAGCATGCGAAGCCTGCTCCCAGACAACGAGCTCGACATGCAATGGCAGAAGAAACAACATGAAAACAACGATCAACTGAGTCCAAAACTCGAAGCACAAATCATAAGCAGGTGTCCATACAGACGCTTCCAGGATTACATTCCAGCACATTTAATTGCGGTTTTTAATTTTTAAGTGCCGCATAGAGGAGTAAGAATTAACTATAAACTATGCATCATCTAACAATGACGATATGATGGGCCTTGTTCACAGTTCAGACACTAATAACGCTGGAAGGTTTTTGAATGTGTTAATGCATTGTCATACTGAAACGCTTTGTCCCCCTAATGGGTTTTGTCAGAAGGGGTCCACTTACCTCAGCACCAAACCTTAAATGTTCTATTTAAAAACGCCTCAAGCTTCACGCCAGAAAAGGGGGGTGGCAATGAGGGGATTATTTCAATCGGGGGACAGCAGGGTTTTGACAGATTTCCCCGGCCGGTTTGGGAAAAGGACACACTGAAAGGGCCAGCCAACGTGAAAACGCAGGGCTGACAAGAGAAAAGCCGGGATGATGAAGAAAAGACGGCAGACTCAACAAAAGGCAGGGGGGTGGAAGTGAAGCCGCCCGGGGCAAAAGGCGCAGTTGCAAAAAAGGGACAAGACAACAGACGCCTGCTGCAAGGGGACGAAACAGGGGCGGCGGCTGCTCACAGAACAAGGAAATGCCAATAAGGGGGGGTAGCCTAGTGGGTAAGGTATGGGACTATGGACCACAAAGTCCAGGGTTCAAATCCCACCTGTGCCAAGCTGCCACTGTTGGGTCCTTGAGCAAGGCCCTTCACCCACAATTGCTTGGATTGTAAGATTGTACCAATTGTAAGTCGCTCTGGATAAGTCTGCTAAATGCTGTAAATGTAAATATTGGGTACGTGCACAAAAAGAAAGGAGGCCGGAGAGTTTCACCGTCTCATACAAGACCTGAAACTACGTGTGGACACCATTTAGGAGGTCTATCCAATTACAAACCAAGTTTAAGATTCTAAACAACTACAAGTTATTATCAGTTCTATGAATAGTATTACTATTATTTGTATTACCATCGTCTCTACATTTTACAAGCAAGTAAAAGGACTCCGTGGACACAAATTTCTCACACATTAGGATTAACTTATAGATATCCGAATAAATCACATTTAATGAAGCTGGTGAATGAATCCCGTAAGCGCCTTGTGCAAACCCTGTGACAAAAACACGTACGCAACCCGATACAGCTGTAACCCGAAATAGAGAACTAAAAGACAGAACATGGGCGCAAAATGGCCGATACAAAGCACGAATGAGGAAAGGCAGTGCAGCGGAGCAAAACAAACTCACAGCCGATGGTGAGAGAGCGAAAGACAGCTCATCAGGGAGGACATGCAGACAGAGGAGGGCAGCAGATCATGCAGCGACCAACCCTCCCACCCTACTTACTGTCACCAAACTGAAACGAGAGCTTCGGAAATCCACAGAGCTTCATCGGCGATCCCACGAGCGGATCGCTGCTCAATTTAGCTCGCAGAATGCTAACTTCATATAGAGTTTAAGCATTAAGCGTGTGTATCTGGTTAGCTTCATTAGATTGGGTATTTGCTTTCAACTCGAGGGGTTTTCATCAGATCTAGTTCCCTATACTGAGAAAAGAACAGAAAAGTTGGGACGGAATCTCAAGCCGTTTTACCTCAGGATCTATTTGGCTCATAAGCATGACATCAACGCTATAACAGAAAACACCTACAGCTTATACACTCACTGGTCACTTTATTAGGTACACCTCTGTTTCTACACTCGCTTCTTTCCAATTTATCAGCTCCTCTTACCTTATAGGGGCACTCTGTAGCTCTACAATTACAGACTGAAGTCTGTTTCTCTACGTACCATGTTCGTGCCCTTTACCCTGTTCTCTAATGGTCAGGACCCCCACAGGACCAGCATTCTCAGCACTGGAGTGACACTGTTGTGGTGTGTTAGTGTGTTGTGCTGGTAGGAGTGGATCAGACCCAGCAGTGCTGCTGGAGTTCACCGTGTTCACTGACTCTTAGGCACTCTTACCATACTGCTCCACCTTGTAAAGAGGACGAACAAAGCATGTCGAGAAATAGATGGACTACAGTCTGTTATTGTAGAACTACAAAGTGCTTCTGATGAAATAAACAAGGAGGTGTACCTGATAAAGTGGCCGGTTAGCGTACATTATAGCTTTTACATCTGTGTGTAGGTCCAAAGATGAATTCACCCCATCCAAAGTATTTCTGTATCTGACGCTTACCAGTCTTAAGTGAAACATTTAAACCACTGCGGTTAATTCCTGCTCGTTTTGGAACCTTTCAGGGACTATTATGGGTTCTAAAGCGATGTTTTCTCGGAAAGCATGTGACATTTCAGCCGGTGGTCGATGTGTGACCAGAGTTCTGACCAAAATCATGCAGCTATGACGTTTGCTATAAACCTCCACTAGGAGATCTGTACTGGATAATTCAGGTTTAGGTTTGAGTGAGCAATCATTCCAAATATCGACTTAACTGCGCACTTAATATACGTTTTGACTGTATCTGTGTACTTCTTACACGTCAGGTGAGCTGGACTACTGGACGGCGAATGTAGTCGTTTCTGGATTATACTGGGCTGGAAATTGTTACTTACAGTCACAGCGCTGCTATAATCATGGACTGGTTTTGACTGGACGCTGCTTTAGCTGAGACTGTCTCTGCACCTTATGTAACAGTGACTGTGGTGGTACAGAGGTTAAGGCACTGGACTTTTGACCAAGGGTTCGGGTCCAAACACTGCCAGGCTGCCACTGCTGGTTGTTTGAACAAGGTCCTGAACCCCCAACTGCAATCTGACTGGCTGCAGTGTGTGTTTCTTATTCACATACAGTATTCACCAAATAATTTGTATTTACATTTAGTTAAATGGCAGGCGCTCTTATACAGAGTGGCTTTCAACTGGTATAGTCTTACAAGACACGAGTTTTTGCAAGGTTATACAGGCTATACACGGCTTATTGGTCTAACCGTGGCAGCCCTGGCAGTGCTGGGGCTTGAACCCTGGACCTTTTGGTCCATACTCCAGCACTTTAACCGTTGCACCATTAAACACATACGGTCAAATCGTATATTAACCTCACCTGTCCATACAAAAACAAAAAGAGTGCATTTTTATACTCTGACTTTGGATACATGTGATTTCTGTTCTTTTCTCAGTACAGTTTGATCCATACATTAAAATGCAGTGGATACAGAACAGGTGCTGGAAAATTCCCTTAATCATGGATCCAAGCTTATTTTCTTAAGACGGGCGATCACCCGGGATGGATTCCCTGTGGAAGCTCCCCCTTCCCACTTGAGATGGCACAGAACCCTCCGAAGAGGCTCGGATAGAAAAGAAGAGCTCACCAACGACCACATGAGGGGGAGAGAATGAGCGAGAGGAGACACAGGTGGAGTCGAAACAGGAAGAGAGTATTAACAGCATAAAGAACGTACCAAGTCTAGAACAGAGATTGCTGGGACAGCAGTCTGCGGCGCGGGAAGAAAGAAACCATCGAGAAGAACGGAAGAAGAGGATTAAAGGTGGGGAGAAAGAACAAAGAATCAAAAAGGAAACAGAATTAAGAAATAAAGAAAAGGGGTGGAGGGAAGAGGAGATCAAAGTAGAACCAGCAGGCGGGGACACGCGATGCCGCGCCGCCAGCAACATTCCTGGGCCGGAGTGGGATTGATTAGCACTCACTTCTTCCCCCTCCGCAAACGCAAGCACGGAACTGAAAACAGCACGCTCACAGGAGAGCCGGTGAGGAATTTCCTCAGCATTCCACCATCAGCCACCAGAACAAGGGCAATATTTTTCCTTTAAACAAGCCCCGGAGCTGACCTACACTCTCAGAACATGGTCTGCTAACTCTACAGACTATAAAAGGTGAACGCTTTCGGCTGCACCAGACAGATTTCAGTCATGTAAGCAGATAAGAAGAATCTGAAGATGTGCTAGGGTTAAGGGTCTAAGATTTTAAGGAATGAGAAAACATAAAACAAAGGGTTTTCAGAAATGTAGTCGATCAGCCAAGACGTCTGGTGTGTGATGTCCGGTTATTTTTGGACTGGAGCTACACGATTAATGAAGATAACAGGTTAGCGTTATACAGACTACATGCCTAAACATTACACCCTTTTTAGGACCCATGGTGACTTGTGTGCACCAAGACTATATAGTACGTAAAAGTACCATAAGCCACAAGAAGGTTTACAGTAGATATCAGCAGACATCTGCACCGAGCGAGAGCTGTTGCGAGACTGACACCTGCTCCTATATTTCAATTGGAAAGGGCATACGAGTCACGTGTCCCGACCCATACAAGTTCTAGCAAGTGCGTCTAGTACCGAGACGTATTTTTTCCACGTCACAATGAGTCAAGATACCAAATTCGACGGGTTGCGAAGTGGTCGAGAAATAGGAAATAAATCTGTCTTCTATATATCCAATTCATGTCTGAATGACAGAATTCCAGTACGAGCGAACCCTTGTGACACCTGCTGACAGAAAAGACAATTGCAGTCTTTAAAGACTGAAAAAAACATGGATTTGTTCAACTTTTGTTTTGTTTTCGGTGTTTCAAGGTTTCATATTGTGTTTTAGTTCATATTATTGTTTAAAAACACTATGTGCACAGTATCTGAACTACTATGGTAATGTCTGGTCAACGTCCATTTTGCTCAACATCCTGTGACACAGAACGTAATACGGATGTTAAACAGCGCATACTACGTTTACATGGATGGTAAGTGATAGTGTTAGCTGTTATGAAACTGGGGCCGGATTCACGAAAGCTTTCTTAAGAAAAAAGTTCTTAAGACAAACACTAAGAAGTTCATAAAGTTCTTAAAGGCAATTCTTGAAAACAAATTATATAATTGAACATGAAGAGTTGAAGGGCAGTTGGTGGAACAGCAGTCAGGGTATTGGACTATTATCCAGAAGAGCCAGGGTTCAAATCCCAGTTCAAATCCCATAAGAAAACCAACTGTAGGTTGCTCTGGCTAAGGTGTAAGTGTACTTCTGAAGGTTTTTTCATGGAATTCCTTTCCTGAGACTCCACCGGCTTCCCGTTGCAGCCACGATCTAATTGAAACCTCATCCTGACTTCTAAGGCCTCAAAGGGTTGTGCTCCATGTTATTTACATTCTTTAGTTCAAACCTACACACCTGCACGCCAGCTCAGGTCTCCAGCTGCAGGGGATTTGGTACATCCTTCTCTGAGATCGAGCCATGCCTGCAAGGCCATCAAAATATCATGGTTTCAGTCTCCTGGCTCCTCAAAGGAGGAATGAGCTTTGAGGAGAAGTCTGCAGACTCACCTCTTCAAATAACACTTGGGATATCATCTCTTGTCCTCTGCAGTGTTGTTGTATCTGCTCTGTGTATTTAATTTTGACAACGTATCCCCAAGTCCTTATTATTTGTTATTGGATGTGCCCTTGTTGGACTCTGAGTAGCATTAGTTTCTAGCCTGACTGGTAACGAGTACTTATCGTTCCCGTACTGGCTGACATTTAAAGCTCTGACATTGGTGTCCTATTGAAAATGAAGGAAGTGGGATTGGGACAGCGCCATCATCGCAGACAAAACAAGTCTGGAGAGCACAAGGGAGTACGTCTTAAAAGTTGGCACACAGGATTACTAGGGTGGGAACAAACTCAGTTCAGTAATCGCGGTGACTGAAATGGGGATTTGTCCTAAACCACACATTACTATATAATACATAGGATGTGGTTTGTAGCACCCGTCATAAAATCTGTCAACACCGTCTGACTGCTCACAGCCAAGGCGAGGCCGCTATTGTAAACGTGATGTCGGAGGAATCAAATCTAAATCCTAGTGCTAATATTTTCCTGATGTGTTGACACCTACGAGGAAGGATGTGAAAAGGATCGAGAGAACTAAAATAAACAGTAGGGGTATTCCTGAAACTTATTTCTCAACGTGTTCACTCATGTTTGAGACGCTGTTTTGCTGGTTACGGATTAAACTGCTGGGGTGTTAAACAGGGTGGGTTTCGGAGACGCCCTAGATGGTCGGTATCGTGCAAAAGTCTTAGGCCACCATTAGGTTAGACATACCATTGTTTTAGCAATGGTATAATGACCATATAGAATTGTTTCTCAGTTTCTCGATTCAGTGTGACCTCCCCTTCCACTTTAGCAGTCGCAGCAACTGGCAGCTTCATCAACAAGCCAAGTGGAGCCTTCTAGACTCTGAAGAAGCTTGATCAGGAATGGTCTTTTTGGAAGAGTACCATTTTTTCAGACATGGAGCAAGATGTACTAAAGCTTGATTGGAATGAAGAACAGTGGAAAAAGAGTATTATGGAATCATGAATCAACTCATTGATAAAACAACAAATCTAACAGAGGCCTAGGACTTTTGCACAGTCAGAGCAAAGATTCTCGGCAAGCCCTCTGGAATGAATTAACGATGAGAACAGAGGTACCACTCCATTAATATTTTAACTTGGGTACAATATTTTAATCAGTCTTGTACTTTCCCTCAATAAATAAGATTTGGTTCAGATAATCATAAATTGGAATCAGATACTGGAATGGAATTGCTGCCATACATGTTGATTGTAACAAAATTTGGAGCGGTCTCTATTTTTTCCAGAGCTGTATAGGAGTACTCGCCTTGAAAAAGTCTTGGCTGATCAACTACATATAGGTTAAGGGTGAAAACTGAATAAAAAAAACCACAAACAAGACAAAACAAAAACCTTCTGTCGTTCTGGTGATACAGTTCATATAAGGAGTTTAGTTCTGTATGAAAGCTATTCCTAAAATCCCCTAATATACTACCTAGCTGCATGGAAAACCTTCTTAATTCGTCTACGAGCATCGTGACTGATGAGACGAGGCTGATTATGCTTGGTTAGCAGTCGTGTGTTAGTGCACTGGTACAGCAGGTTCGATCGCAGTGGGCTATGAGAACAAGTTAGCTATAGTAAGTTCATCTTTCAGGTCTGGATGATGGAGCAGGAACACATTTCAGTTCAACACTATGACCCTTCATGAGTGTGGGAGTCGTGCCGGTTTTGGTAGGTTGAGATGGATCAAGCACCGACTCTGAGGCCGGTGCTTGGCATCCTGCAGCCCCGCCCCTCCCCCTCGGTAGTGCAGCGGGCATCAGCAGCTCAGCATGGAAAAGCAATGGCATAAGCGTGGTGCAGAACATTCAATCTAACGCTTCGAGTGCTAAGCTCGACTAAAAGCTTACTCTAGTGCTTGATCGCTAGAAATAAGAAAAGAATCAGTTGGAGTGTTCGCTGTGCTCGTCAGTGCCTTATTAGGGCGTTTTTCCACTGTGCATCGATACAAGAGCAAGAAGTTCCAGTTCACTTTTCACCAGCCTGAGACATGATGTTGTTCTTCTGTCTAATGAACTGCATGGCTGATCTTCAATAACAACTCAGTGATGAATTAAAGGAGTTAATAACAGTGAGATTAAGATCATGGAGATGTTGGAGATGCTTATTCTAATACAGTCATCAGCCACAACATTAAAACCACTGACGTGAAGAGACTGACACCGAGATGCTCTGGGCAGCGTCCTGGAAATTACGTGGACGTTACTAGCAGTATACGATATGTATCATCTAAGATAGTATCTTAATTGCTGATTTAATGATGGGCAAGTTGACAGGTCTTATTTATTTACTTAATACTGAAACATAGAAACTGTAGAGCAAGATGGTCAAGCAGAAGATCCAAGCCATATGCCCTTGATGGTGCTTTCTTTAAAAGCAACTGATTCCAGACTCCAGAGTGGCGCTCTAAAGTCAGCTCGCACTCCGTTAATACAGCAATTAAGATATTATCGTAGACGATGCATATCGCACACGCCTACCTTAGACCTTCTGGTCCATAACCTACAGAACAATGAAAGGTCGAACAGACCATTAAAGAACTCCCAACAATACGTGTATCTAATCCATCCATCAGTCCTACCTGCGATCCTTAAGCTTCATAGCTTGAAGTTTATTTGGTGTCAACATTGAACCTTTGCCTTTGTGACCAAATTTTAAGCAAACAGTGGAAAAAGTCCCTTACACAGACATGCATGCATTTAGGAAGACCTGCAGGCTTACCCTCTGCCCTCACAGAGAGCATTAACCACTCCTCAGTTAACCAATCAAGTGTTGGCCTTAGCCGTCCCTCCCGATTCCCTACACGAACTAATTCTGAAACCTAGCGCAGCTCACCCGTGCTCTCTTCTCAGCCTCCAGCCTCTGCATGATCATCATGGTGTCCATGTCCTCGTCGTCCTCTTCCTCCTCGTCCTCATCGCTCTGCTTGGACTCCTGCAGCCTCTTCTGGAACTGCCACTCCAGCATGAGCTTGCGCAGACGATCGCTCTCCTCGGCCGTGCGCTCCGGCTTGGCCTGCAGTTCCTGGATTTCCCTGTCGAGCAAATCGACGATGTGCATCTGCTGCTGCTTCTCCAGCTTCTCCCGCGCGTCCCGCTTCCACGGGTCCGGCGAGAGGCTGTCCGCCGCCGACAGCTCCTCTTTGCTGATGGTGATGTACTGCAGGTCGCGCCTCTCGATGGTGCGGGGCTGTTGCTGGGGCTGCAGGTCTCGGATGACCGTGTCCTGCGGGGCGAGCGGAGGAGGGGGGCGGGGAAGGGTCGAGAGTTTCTCGGGGCGGGCAGGCTGGGACTGAGGTGGCTGGGTAGGAGGCAGGTACGGCTGGGGGATCTGCGCGGGAGGAGGGGGCATCTGCTGGTGTGGGTTGCTGTTGTGGAGGGCGGGAGGAGGCACGGGCGGGTTGCGAATCTGTCCGAGTTTCCTCTCTTGCTCGCGCCTCTTCCTCTCGCGCTCCTCGTCGAGCCGGGCCTTCTCCTTCTCGTACCAGCGCTGCTGCTCCTCCCGCTTCTTCCTGTCCGCGGCGGCGGCGGCCTGCTGGTGGGTGGCGGAAGGCGGAGGGGGCAGCGGCATATCGGACTGCGGGTCGAAGTCGTAGTGCGCTGGGGGAGGGGGAGGAGGGGGCGGCGGAAGATCTGTGCGGGTGGGCTGGGACACGCCCACGGGCCCTGGGGGAGGCGCTCCGGGGGTTTTCCAACGGCCGGCGGAACTCTTGTGGTTGCTCTGGGACTTGTTGGACGAGGAAGAGAAGTTAAGGTGCTCCTGGCTGGAGGTGCTGGACTCCACCGATGACGAGACGTGGTGGTTCCAGTGATCGCCGGGCCGCTGGTAGTCGACCTCGCGCTGTGGCTGCAGGTGGAGCAGCTCGTCCTGCCGCACGCGCTCACCTGGGTATCTAGTGGGAACGTCACTCAGCTCCTCCTGGGAGTGAGCCACCCGCTGCCGAGAAACATGTACAGTTACAACGATATCCGAGACTGAAAACGTTCGTCAAACTACGGCAGCGGCGGTAATTTTTTATTTCGGTGTTTTACTGTCATTTGTCTTATACCTTATTATAGGTTGATAACCATTTCTCCTCCTATGAAGACTAGATCTATATAATTACAATATCAACACGAGATTGCAAGGAATCGCACGTCTCCTGCATGACTCGAACCTGTATAGGCATGTTGTTCATGTGATGGTTGTCCATGGGAGGAAGAGGCTCTGGTTCACCGCTCTGCCAGGGCTGCCCGGGTCCGGGCCCCATCCTGTCCTGAGGTTTTGTGGCTGGGAAGGTGAAGTAGTCTCTCGGGTACGTCTGTGTGGGGATCGGGTAGGCTTCTGGACGGGGTGGGGACGGTTCATCCTGTGAGGGACGACGAGACATTTATAAGCTCCTCTTTGTAACTAACTATTTCATTTAGGATTTTTGCATCATTATCATTGATACGGTAACTTCAATTTGATTGAAAATTTCATTTTACATTCAAGTCTATAGAGCGCAGGTCTCTAGTGTATGTCTAAAACGTTGAGCAACGAGCGTGTGAGTGTCTCAGTAAAGTCTTGAGTGTCGGAGATGATTTGAGTGTTTGAGATGATTTGAGTGCCTGAGACAACTCGAGTGCCCGGGACGACTTGAGTGTTTGAGACGATTCAAGTGCCCGGGACAATTCAAATGCCCGAGACGAATCGAGGGCCCGAGTCAACTTGAGTAAGATGATTCGAGTGCCCGAGACAACTTGAGTGCCCGAGTCGAGTTGAGCGTTTGAGACTATTCAAGTGCCTGAGACGACTTGAGTGTGCGAGTTGATTTGATTTCTCGAATCTCTAGTGTGTGTGTGACCACACCGACTCTTGAGTGTTTAGCATCTGAATGTCCAAGCCAAAGCTTGGGCATGCAAGAGTCAAGTCCTGAGGAAGTAAATTAGGTAGTCAAGTGTGACTCGAGTCTGAGAATCGAGTCACTCTCTCCCTGTTAGCAGTGAGTTTGGCTGAAATAACAGATCACTAATTAGTGTCCATACAGTACACTTCTGATCACAGAGTGAATTCCACTAGAAACTTGTGTTACCACACGTCTGTTTTTCTCAATCTACTAACTGTTTAAAACATGCACTCACATCAGGGCAGAGGTTGCCCGTGGAGACCGAGGTGATCTTGCCCGGTGCTCCTGGATACACCGGCTTTCCTCCTGGACTCTGGGCTTGATCTGCAGAGGAAAAAAAACCCAACACACTGAAAAACTGCACATTTAAGAACCGTTACCGTAGCAAGTTAGCTTAGCCCGTCTCTCCGATATGAGCCCCGAGTGACACTCACTGGCTACGTTGGGGCTGGACCGGTGGTCCATGCGGTTCTTCAACAGCCTGTCCTCTCTTCTCTGCTCAGGGTAAGTTTCCCAGCTTCCCTGTGGACTCTCTGGAGAACCGTTCTGAACAGAGTTGTTGTAGAGCTCAAACCCTTCGCTCTTCGGTCTGGTTTTGCCTTTATCCATGCGGCCCCGGTCTGACGCTGAAGGGAGGACAGAGAGACATATATAAAGGTGGAAGAGGCAGTGAGCCACTTGAATGCACTGAATACACCAACACTTGTTCAGAGATTTTTATTCAGAGCAATATCTTGGGGTTATGATACACATTTTCCACAATTATAGCTTAAACTGGGTGAGCCTGTGTTTTAGAGTCGATTGCCTTGACATATGAGACTCAAATTTTACCATTATAAGGCCATGGTAATACATTTATGGCAAAATATGAATTTAATTAGGTACTATAATTACAAACAAATACTTTATTAAAATATATGCATTACAAACATTTCAACAGCCCTCATTTCTGATAAAATGTTTACCCAGAAACATTCCTCCCCACAGCCTCGCTCTGACTATGGAGGAAGCACACAATTTGGAAACGCTACTATTCATTCTTACCGCGTTGCATTCATGGGAGAGGGCTGATTGAAGCAGTGTGGCCAGGCCGTGGTAAATAGCTCCTTGCTTGGCCACCTCCAGCGTCACCACCGAGCCTGTCCGAGTCATCAGCTCCGCTGCCCTGCGGGAGAACCGGAAACGTCTCAGAATAAAACAGTATGGCTGAGCCAAAAGTCTGAGACCACTAGTGAAAATGCTTCTGCTTTGCATTTCTCTCAAATTTAATACAACATGGTTCATTAGATAACATATAATCAACATGAGTACAAGTTAAATCTTCTGATACATTTCTGAATGGATTCACATTTGGTATGTTCTCCCCTTTGCTGTACAGACACCACAGGTTTGTGCTAAATCTGATGATCGTTATTATCCAGCATGATTTCACAATGTTCCAAAAAGCATCATGTTATGTAACTGAATGCTCAGCTTTTTTCTCTCTCAAAGTGCTCCCATAAATGCTTGACGGTGTTTATAGTATTGGGCAAAAGTCTTAGGCCACTATTAGATTTGTTGTTGTAGCAATGGTGTACTCACTATAAATAACATTGTTATCAATTGGACCTCTTTTCCACTGATCTTCATTCCAATCTTTCTGAGCTTTAGCACATCTTGGCCTTTTCACCCTGTTCCCCTTCTGAAAAAGTGGTTTCTTGGCTGCTATCTTTCCATGAGCTTTTAATTCAACATGAATCCACTGTTTAAAAGTATAATAATCGAATCAACTTCTGGAATTACACCGACAGGACAAATCAAGATTTCATTGACAGAAAAATACTAAAAACTCAAGAGTTCTGGTCTGAAACACACAAATTGGGAGGTTGGGTCCCTTTTTGAGTCTTGGTCCTCCCAAGGTTTCTTCCTAGAACTAGGGAGTTTTTCCTTGCCACTGCCGCCCTAGGCTTGCTCAATTTGGGATTGGACGTAGTTATTAGGAGATAATCTAAACTTGTAAAGTTGCTTTGAGACAATGCTCCATTGTAAAAAGCGCTATATAAATAAATCTGACTTGACTTGACAAATCACAGCACAGCAGAGTGCAGCTGAAGCGCTGACATGGGGACAGGTGTTCCGAGGAAGTGTTCGCTGAGTGGTAAATAACCAAACTACTACTGAAGTAATTAACAAAACTAGTACAGAAACCAGCGGATTCTAAAACCATTTGCAGGTTTCCAATTTTATTCAGTAGAGTAATATGCAAGAGAACTGGGTATCCATACAGATCTTTGAGTAGTAAGACAAAACGTCTATGCAAGACCAATTAAACAGAATTATACAGCATCATCATACATGCAGCAGTTTATATAAAACATTTAAAACTCTTGTTTCCCCCCCTCACACCAGGACCCTCTGGAGCCTATCCCAGAGAACGGAGCTGAGAAATAAAATGTAATTAAAATGTGCAATTTATAGGTATGAAGATGTAAAATGGAAGCCAGTTGAATTTGTTCTTGATCTACACAAAAGAAAAAGATCAGAAGTGTTTGTGGTCAGCTAAAACTCTGCTGACCCTCCACCACATCCTGTTTCTTCCTCATGTCACGAGACCGCTCTGGATCAGGCATGTTTTTAATGTATTTTTCAATTCATAGTGGGAAACTAATACTACTAAGGTCACATCTAAAACACTTCAGGAATATTTCAGTGAAATATTGAAGACAATATTAGTGCATATCATGGACGTTAAGCAACACGTTCCTGTATTATGACAGAGTGGAACCTTAGAATTCGAACATCTCTTTACTCGAACAACTCGGACATCAAGTGATCAGTTTGAAATTTTTTTGCCCCCAAAGTCACTCTTAATAGAAGGCTAAATGGTGCAATCTTCCAAAGACGTGGCACCTAATCCAGTCCGGTCAGTGGCAATAATGCACCGATACAGTATCGCCACAAAACCTAAAAGAACAACAACTTGGGGTGCAATCATAGGCATATTATGTATATTACGTTATAATTATATTACGTATATCAGTCTATGGGTGCGATTTCAGACACTCCCTCAATCTCGGTGCAGCTGTCCCAGAGATAAGACGTGCTGAAACTGCGTTCACCTCAACGGATATAAAGTTTCACACATATTGTCTTTATATTTCAAATATTTCATGTCATTATTGATTTTATGTATTGTATTACATTCCTTTGCTCTTAATAATTAATTAGATACGAATATAGGCGTAAAAAAATCATTTGGGGGTCTTGAACGGATCAATCCTATTTACATTACTTCTTATGGGGAATTTGATTCTGACTTCTGGAACCAATTAAGGTTGAATTACAAGC
This sequence comes from Ancistrus triradiatus, assembly GCA_025084515.1. Taxonomy (NCBI): domain Eukaryota; kingdom Metazoa; phylum Chordata; class Actinopteri; order Siluriformes; family Loricariidae; genus Ancistrus; species Ancistrus triradiatus. The sequence goes on along the minus strand of JAJAGP010000964.1, from coordinate 47,570 downwards.
TTCCACTGTATCTACACAAAATCTTAAAACCAAAAACAATTCAGGAACTTGTGGTCAGCTAAAACTCTGCTGACCCTCCTGTTTTTTCTTCATATCACAAGATGGCTCGGATCAAGTATGTTTTTAATGTACTTTACAATTCATAGTGGTATATTACTGCTATGGTCGCATCTAAAACATCTCACAACTCAATATAATGCTGTAGAAAAGTAATTCAGGATCGTGGTTTTAATACAGTAAGAAATATGACTAATTTAAAAAATTGTTTGTGAGGAAGAAAAGGCTTTTCATGGGCCAACTCACTTGTGATTAGTGAGGTAAAAACATGGAATGCATTGATTTGTGTATATATATATATATATATATATATATATATAAAAAAATGAGATACAATTCAGGGATATTTCACCCACAGCTCTTTCAGTTCTTATTATTTCAACAAAGTATTTGGGTTTAAAAAGGAGAAACCTTTTTAAAGGAAAATGCTTTGAAAGAAATTCATTCTTGAGGAGCACAAAACTTGCCAACCTCTGAGGAGTGAACCCCCCATTACTTGCATTAGAAGTTTGAATGCAAGTACCGTTCCCAAAGTACCTACTAGCGCATTTCCACTTAACTTTACCCAGCTTAATCTGCCAACTCTGGATATGACCCAGTAAGACATGAAAACTGCAGGGTGAAAGCATCCAATTTTAAAACTCCATTAAAAATCTTATGGGTTCAAAATTACCTCTCTTGAGAGAGTCCGACCAGACTCCTTCCATCAACGCTGAGTAACTGATCCCCAGCAGCCAGACGGCCGTCCTGAAGTAAACACACACAAATAAACATGACATAAGCCTGTAATTGCCCATCGTGAGCTCATGCACAGTATTTACGTCCTAAACACACTTTTCCTTACACTCACCATGTCTGCAGCTCCTCCTTTAACAACAGATTTGATGTAGATACCAAGCTTGTCCTGGCCAGCTCCCTGAGGAAATAAAGAGCAGTGCTTAATAAGAGGAAACACCCACATTTCCCACATTTTCATTCAATTATACGATGCAGTCTAACCTTCCACATACTCACTAGTGAAAAACACAAGATGGCACAACAAAGAAGGGCTGGATTGCAGGGGATTTATAGCGGATATCTCACTGCCATGAATGCACTTCATTTGTGGTACAGTCACATAGATTAACCGGTCGTCCTCCATAAATACCATCATTATTCCCACTCCTTTCGTTCACACATCACAGCATTATAGAGGATTACAAAGTTTCCCCCTCATTCATCAAGTGGTTTTCCCCATCCTTCCATCAATCTATATCTGTATTTCTAACAATGAGGGCCTTCAGTTAGTGCTAATGAGATCACTTCCTTTTCAGTGCCTCGTGTCAGACCAGACTAGGGCAAAATTGATGGATATTTCTGCTAGTGATGTCCATGAGAGCCTGATTAATGGAATACTGATTTGGTGACCATTAATAACATACACACTGCCCCCCATATCTGCTGGGATTTGTTCCAGGCAGGGACGATTCTACGATTAACGCATTCACCCAATGAGCCCAGCCACTCATTGTACCCCCCAAAAAACTGTACATTTTAACGTATTTTTGGACTATCCATCACAGACTTGTGAAGGAAGAACGTCAAACTAACATCATCCATTAATGCTGATCTGTGGCGCCAAAATGCCATCACTCGGACCATACCATACGCGACACTAGGGGAGACTACTTTTTTATATTAAAATATTGTGTTTAAAACATGTACTTTGTGAGGTTTTAACATATAAAACTTATGAGACACACCTTCCGCCTAAAAAACGACCAAATAAAGAGTTTTAAAGATGTTTAGGGCTGCTGGGACTCAAGACACGGCTATAGAGAATGGGACACAGGCAACAAAAATCGGTCGATGCTCAAATAAACTGAAGGGGCTCTTGGAACACCTGTAAATCATCTCTGTTTAGGGAGTAATGACAAGACAAACGTCCGTATAAAAAGCACTAGACTGAGACCGAAATGGTCGCAAATGCGATCTTTTTTTATGTGAGAGTTATTCATTTTATTCATCGGTTCTGTCTCATTACCTAGCGAGTGCCCTAGCTGCCTATGTCCTATCTAGCGCGTTCTTTATGAAGCGCTTTCTAACCGGCAGTGGAACCCTAAGACTGGTTAATGAGACAGAATACTGAGTTACCGGCCGATTATGGGTCTGGATTCTAGTCGTTTTATCGTAATTTTAACCTTTCCTTAACTTTTCTTTTCGGAGAAACATCGTAACACAGGCAATTTTTGGGCGAGATGTGAGAAGAGGAACAGATAAAATGTCGACAGATGCTAATATGAGGATTAACATGAGCCCTTTTTTTGTACGTGTGGTTTAGCAATTTAGCTGGGAACTGGACATGAATGAATTGATTAAATTTATATAAATATAAAGTATATTCAAAGCATTTCAATCATTTTATTGTATTTTTAAGTCTGTACTGTTAAGTTTGTAGCCTGCAAAAGTAGTCTCTTTCATTCTGAAAATAAATTTGACCAGGGGTGCCTAAACATTTGCACACAGGTTAATGTCAGAAATTGACTATCCTATTTAAAACTTAATGGATAAAGCACACACACACACACACACACACACACACACACACACACAGTAATACATCGAGTATCTACACACAAACACGGTTAGCTGAACATGTGCATCTTTCCCATAAAACAGAGGCTTGATCAGAGCATGCACCACCAAAGCATGAAGAAACAGCAGGTGAAATCAGAAATGGTTTCCATCTGGATTCCTCAAACACGTGTGCAGTACAGCATGCAGTCGGACTGCTGAGCTAAACACCGGTTCCATGCTGGAACTCATTTTATAGGCGGATAGACACTAATTGAGTGAGAAAAGTGCTGCTGTTTATTGTTTGAATGACTAAGCTACTGCACAGAATATTGAGTTAGCAGGGTTCAGAGCATGGTCTGTATTACTGGTGACATGACTGATTTCAGAGTAACACAATCCACCTGGGAAACGCACACAAATGCCTTCGCGTAAAGACCAGTACAATTACCCATCCACTGCATTCATAGTACTGGAAATTATTCCCACCCATAACACAACATGAGGCAGTTCAATATTAATGCTACATTTAAGAAATAAGAACGCAAGAAAAGAAAGTAAGAAAAAGGGAAAGAAAGAAAAGGAAAGTATGAAAATAAAAGAAAAAGGAAGAAAGAAAAGGAAGAGGAATTCTGGGAAAGAAAAAGAAATAAAGAAAGACAAAAGAAAGATAAGTAAAGACAATAAAAGAAAAAGAAGGTAAAATGATAAAAGGAAATGCAGAAAAGAGAAGGGGGAAAATGAAAGAAAGACAGAAAAGAAAGGAAAGAAAAGAAAAAAGAAAGAGAAAAAGAAAAAACTAGGAAATGCAGAAAGAAAAAAAATGAAGGGAAAAGGGAAAGGAAAGGAGAAGAAAAGAAAGGACAGAAGGAAAAAATGAAAAGGAAGGGAAAAAGAGGAGAAAAAAGAAAGAGGAAAAACGAAGGAAATAAAAGAAAAGAAATGAAGGAAAAACGAAGGGTAGAAAAATAAGGGAAAATAAAGAAAAGAAAGAAAAAAAAAAAATACAGAAAGAGAGAGACAAAACTTGACTGCACCAAAACAGAACCAATCTTTAGTTTTCCAAAACGTATGTACTTCCCAAAAAAACAAAAAACAACAACAAAAAAAAAAACGGCAAGCCCACATTTAACTGTTTTTTTTTTTCATGGAGCAATTAAAACACCGAATAAATCACAAAGCTATGCAGAAATACACACACAGCAGCCAATGCTAGAGCACGCACACTGACGAATGATAATTAATAGCGGAGGAAAATACTTGAGCCACAAAAATGACAACAATCCATTTAACAACCTACTTTTTTTCCCCCCACATAACACATTTATTTAGGAAAATAGATTTAGCTGAGGGAAGCTAAACCACAAGCAGAAACAGCACAACACAATTACACAAACCCCTAACAGATTGTGGCATTTCAGTTCCAGAATAGCAGGCATTTAGTAATGATCAGTGGAAATACTACAGTCAAAGCAGTGTGCTGTTTACTCTCTTTTATTTAAAAAAAAATGGAGACACAAAGAAAGTGCATTAAGGTAATGGCTGAAATGATCGATACAAGGTTTGTCAGACGATTCAAATATTACATTGAAATGAAATGCACCAGGTGCTTGATTTTATACACCTGTGTCAATGGGACTGGATGGAACAATAATTCAATAATTATGAGGTGTCCCAATAGTTTTGTCCAGATAGTATATCTGGAATCTACTCTTATTTTTAAAACAACAAAGCCAGTTTGTTCTTGCATTGAACGCTTGTATGCCTTCAAAACATAGACAGGTCTAAATCAACTTCGAGAGCCACATTAGCGTTGAATTTAAACACAAACTAATTTTGAAAAATGCAACCATAGTAAACAACTAAACAAACGGAGGAGGATTTAATACACTTAAAGACAAGAATCACACATAATATTTAACTAAGGACGCAAAAACGTGATGAAGAATTCAGCAGCTCCAGAGTAACCTTCTGGTTTAACGTTCTGACGTTCTTCACTGGTTTAACACGACTCATTAAAACATATCATGAATCTAAGTATCCAAGTCCCCGGCTCCTCCTTAAATGGGGCATTTTCGATCGGTGGGAGGCAGGGGACCTTCCAGACGTCCCCAGAGGGTATGCAGCATCCTCTGAGGACATAATAACTCTAACACAGGACCCCACTAGAGAACCAGAAATCCCTCTGCATCCTGTTAGCACACCGAGGCCTGACAGACAGGAATGTGAGCCACTCGTGCAAAACAAGACCAAGCACCAAAGCCGAGACATTCAGGACCAAGATTCTATTCGTCTTCTTTTGTGTCACTAATTTGTCGGGAGTTAGATACACGACACCTGCTCTGTAGCTGCTACGTTCAAATCCCAGCAGATATGCTTGATAAGCGTGAGAGGCTCTGAAGAAGTGAGACTGGAGGCAGAGCGGGTTTCATTTACATTAGATTTAGTCATGTAGCAGACGCCCTTATCCAGAGCGACTTACAACTGGTACAGTCTTACAGTCCAAGCTATTGTGGGTTAAGGGCCCTGCTCAAGGACCCAACAGTGGGAGCTTGGCAGAGGCGGGATTTGAACCCTGGACCTTCTGCTACACAGTCACCACACTCCCACAGCAATAACTTGGGAGGGACTACATTCAAAATCACAAAGCTCTACTTGTAAAGTGATGAAAAGCTGGCACAAAACACCGGCAAGAAATTACTACAAACGCTTT
>JAJAGP010000964.1:0-42147 GCA_025084515.1 Ancistrus triradiatus | reverse complement strand
TAATACAGTGGGGCAAAAAAGTATTTAGTCAGCCACTGACTGTGCAAGTTCTCCTACTTAGAAAGATGAGAGAGGTCTGTAAGTTTCATCATAGGTACACCAACTATTGGAGACAAAATGAGAGATTTTAATTGTAAATTGTGGTGGAAAATAAGTATTTGGTCATCCACACACAAGCAAGATTTCTGGCTCTCACAGACCTGTAACAACTTCTTTAAGAAGCTCTTCTGTCCTCCACTCCGGACCTCAACCCCATAGAAAATTTGTGGAGGGAGTAGAAAGTCCATGTTGCCAGTGACAGCCCCAAAACATCACTGCTCTAGAGGAGATCTGCATGGAGGAATGGGCCAAAATACCAGCTACAGTGTGTGCCAACCTGGTGAAGACTTACAGGAAACATTTGACCTCTGTCATTGCCAACAAAGGTTATGTTACGAAGTATTGAGCTGAACTTTTGTTATTGACCAAATACTTATTTTCCACCATGATTTACTATTAAAATTCTTTAAAAATCCTACAATGTGATTTCCTGGATTTTTTTTTCTTTTTTTTTCTCTCTCATAGTTGAAGTGTACCTATCATAAAAATTACAGACCTCTCTCTCTCTCTCTCTCTCAAGGAGAACTTGCACAATTAGTGGCTGACTAAATACTTTTTTGCCCCACTGTACAACTACAGAGTATTCTTTATAAGAAAACCGCATGCAAATGACATGCAAATGCATCAGATATACCACTGAAAACACTAGGGATTGATGAGTGATTGAAACGACTGATACTTTTGTTTGGAAGCCAAAATTGCATTTATAGACCGCATTACGAACAACACGGAAGATCAGCCAGAGACACAACGAGTATATACAGGTAGTGGGGTCACAAAAAAGGAGTTGTACTTGATTTTTATTTCCTATTTTCATATTTTATAAGTGTTAAGACCTCGGTTGTTAAAGCGAATGAGCGTTGATCGGACGGTCTTTAAATGATGACTGGACTATGACATTATGCAGCAGATATTTTAGAACAGGACGACAAAAAGCGCTCCTGCTATCCAAACCATTAAAGGGTTAGCTGGGGCTCGCTGTATCTTTAATTCCGTTTCTCAGCTGCATGACCTGGTCACTCATAAGCAAAATCACATGGGTGGAGCACATATCACACCACCACGAGAGGACTAATGCAGCTTTAAAGCAAGCTGTTTCCAGAAGATGCAGACTAAACACTAAACACCTCAAAGAGCGCAGTCATAACACTCGAACGCGAAGAACAAACAACTCGGATCAACGAGAACCCACCCTCAAACTTCCTGCCTGAGGACGAGTCCTGCAGCTCATCATTGTGAACACAGGAAATTAGAAGCTGATTTTGGCTCCCACTTTGCCCTGCTGGTATGTACCTTCACTGCTGTCTACAATAAGACTCCGTGAACAGCAATCAAACCCCAGCCTTACAGCTTCCTGTTAGGAATTTATGGACAGCAGAATGGGGAATTCTGTGTTGATTTCCATATGGTTCGACCCGTGTTTGTTGAACTGGGAGTGTAACGGTTTCTGAAAGGTAACAGTGTGTTAGCCATGTGGTGAAGTTGAAATGGGCCCCAGTGAGTCGTGGCTGAAACAATGCAGCCGTCTAAGAGCCAACAACAAGTCTCACGTCCTGAATATTCAACGGGGAGATGGACGGGTAGGGAGCTTCTCATACATAGATTAGCTGAGGAAAAGCTTATGGAGGAACGTTCTTCCTGTTTTCTGGTTTATCCATGCTTAGCCTGGTCCGGGTTCAGACGAGTCCTACTCCGAATACATTAAGTGCATGTACATGCACTTAACTGCAGAAAATCAGATTGTCAGTAATCTGATCAGCAAGTTTATATGGACTAAATAATCAGGTAATGGGAAACCTCACAGAAGGATGTCACATAAACCTCAACCCTATTATTATTTTACTTACATTTCTCTTCAGAGTCTCCCCAAAAAGTGTTTGGTAGCCATTTGGAGATTGCTGCCCAGTTCAATTTCAGGGTTGCCAGATCCCACAGCTACTGAGCATCCGGGCTGCAGCCAGCTGACCGAGCCGAGCAGCAGCACCAAGTGGTAGCCTAGTGGTTAAATCCCACCTCTACCAAGATGCTACTGTTGGGTCCTTGAGCAAGGCCCTTAACCCACAATTGCTTGGATTGTTTGACTGTATCAATTGTAAGGGCGCTCTGGATAAGGGCGTCTGCTAAATGCTGTAAATGTTACAATAAAATCCAGTTAACTGGAATCTGGTCAAGCACCTCATATCAGACCAGCTCATACTGTGAGGACGGACAGCTGCTGTATGAATTCTGCTGATGCCAGGTACAAAATGTCATCACCAGAACAAGGGTCTTGTGTTAATGAGCTGCATACGGCCCAGAACACTCATCGCAGCTTTAATGAGCAAGCCTGTGTATGCTGTTGGCTCAGGTCAGAAGACCAGACGTCATCTTTCAAGCTCCAGGTTTTAAGCACCTCACTTTTCACTAACAAACAACCAGTAAAGCAGTCTAATACAGCATTCTAATACAGCTAGACCATCTCATAGGGGACTGTGGTGGCCTAGTGGTTAAGACACTGGACTATGGACCAGAAGGTCCATTCAAACCCCACCTCTGTCAAGCCACCACTGTTGGGTCCTTGAGCAAGGCCCTTAACCTATAATTGTTTGGAATGTAAGATAAGGTCTGCTAAATGCCTAAGACCAACACATATTTTACATTTTATTTGAACTATCACTGCATGACTTATTAGTTTAGATAAATTAGTTTATTCTTAGACTTATCATCTACGCCGCTCAAGGAGGTCGGGTCCCTTTTTGAGTCTTGGTCCTCCCAAGGTTCCTTCCTCATAACGCTTAGGGAGTTTTTCCTTGCCACTGTCGTCCTAGGCTTGCTCAATTTGGGATTGGACGAAGATATTAGAAGATCATCGAGCTCGCCTTGCCGGCGGATCTCGACCCTGCTCACTCTGCTGATGCCTCATTGATTAATTGTTATTGCTCTGCTGATGTGTTAATCTCATCTTCAGTCTTTGAGTTGGCCTAAAGCAGACGACACGAGATTGACTGCGCCATTTTGAACAATCAGAACTTGCAACGCCGGATGATGTACAGCCCCTGTCTGTTATTCATTGCAGACTAGACGCAAAAAAAAAAGGGACAAGCAAGAAGACAGAGGCACTAGCATGAACATAATGGTCCCTTAATGAGAACATGTCATCCCAGATACACTTCAGCTCGAATTTCCCTGGCAGCACATCAGAAAATCCAAAGCCATCGGGTGCGTTCTCGTACGATCATGCACATATTACGAGCATCTAGAGAGCGTTCCTGATTACAATCCACTGTGTCTACACAAGTCTACTGAGCTGTGTTCTCTCAGCATACAGGAAGTCCAGAGCTTGCCGATGATGCCATATCCTCCCATTGTGAGTGCAGAGTACAAACGGGGGCCCGAGAAGCCTACAGATGGAATTGATGCTGCTGTTGCGTTCAAGTCCGCACAAACACACCTAACAGGTTTGGAACCGGGTCCGTTGAGCCTGTTGCAGGAACGAACCCAATGCGAACCAAGTCTTAAATCATCAGCCTGAGTTTGGTGGCTGGAGAAGCGTGGGCCGACCCCACACACACTTCCCGCAGTTCCTGAGAAGAATATGTGCTCTCAGGATTTCCCTCTGCCTGGCCTGTTCCTTAAACGTGTCCCAGAGGAGTCATTATCTCGCTCACACACACACACACACACACACACACCTGCAGCATAATAGCCAGCCTCTCCGAGTTGAACCCTCGGACTGTACACACTGTTATTAATACAGAACGATGTCACTATGAGCCATGTAACCCAACACTGAAGGTGTGAACTGGCACGTGTAGTGCGTCACACAAAACAGCCACGTCATCATTAATCCCACGCTCCTGACCAGAAGATAAACACCAAACACAAACGAGCAAGGTTAGCAAGAAAATGGACAATAAGGGCCACAAAACAACCTCAAACTATGCCGGCAAAGAGTTAAGCATCTGACGTACTTTTATTTCCAAGACAGTAAAACTATTCGCGGTTAGTTATGCCTTATCTGCTTCATCATTTTATTTTCCAAAGAACATCCGATTCATCCTTAATATAATATTTAATGTCTGGGTCGTCACATGAGCTGTTCTTCAGACCTGAAGGCTGTAGCACACAAGACCATAACATTCTGAGAAATACACTGGGTTGCCAAGTGTTTGGTTTCTCAGCTGAAGTGTACATGAGAGGTTTTGTAATGACAATGTCTCATTAGGTTATGACAGGTTTGGGATAAGTGAAGCATTACGTCATGTCCAGTTTTGGAACGGCTGATATCTGGCGGCCCTAATGACAGCCATCAAGATTAAAGGTGCTACTGAAGCATTGTTAGATTTGTAGTTTGGAGATTAATTCAGATTTCATTTGGGCCAGGGCAGAAGCGTTGACGGGAGGCCAGTATATCTCAGTACCTGGCATGGGTCTCTGTTGTGGCACCAGGTGATAATTAGTCCATCCCGATATCCCTCCCTCAAGTTCACCCACTGAGACTGCTCAGCACCACATACATATTTAATACTTATTTCTGAAGTACATACTACTGATTATGAGAGGTTAAGATATGGGACTACGAACCAGAAGGTCCAGGGTTCAAATCCCACCTCTGGGTTTTTGAGCAAGACCCTTAACCCACAACTGCTTGAATTATAAATTTAGCAATTGTAAGTCACTCTGGATGAGGGTGTCTGCTAAATGCCATACATGTAAATGTTTGGACTGTGGTAGCCTATCGGTTAAGGTACTGGACTATGGACCAGAAGGTCCAGGGTTCAAATCCCACCTCTGCCAAGCTGCCACTGTTGGGTCCTTCAGCAAGGCCCTTAACCCACAATTGCTTGGATTGTAAGTCCAATATATATACACATACACAGTTACTATCTCAGAGCATAATACATTTATGCATAATTAATCAGGATGAACTTTGCTCAGTGCATACTTATTTTATAGATATTTTCTATACAGCGTCCCGAGTACAGCACTACTATAGTACGTAGTACGTAATATGTATTTACTCTCTCAAAATATACTACTTCTTTAATCAGTACTAACCTTTTTCCTCAGTGCATACTTATTTTACAGATACTTTCTATATACAGTACTGATTGTAGGACTATATACAGTTATGGTCACAAAATTTCATGCATATTTCCTCAGCATTAACCCGTTTTCTCAGTACATACTTATTTTAGAGCTATTTTATAGATATTTTCTCAGTACACACTTTTTATAAACTTAATCATAATTATAGATATGAGTATAATCTTTCATCAGTACATACATCTAAGATTTATTTTAGTTTTCTCTGTAGATATTTCTTTACTCCGTACATAGCTACTTGCTCAGGATACTTACTGACTCAGTACATACTACTTCTACAGATATTTTCTCAGTACTAACTTGCTTTCTAAGTATTACATTTTTTAAAAGATATTTTCTCAGTGCACATTTAGACCTTTTTCAGTCTCATGAGTATAGTTAATTAATCAGTACATAACTACAGAATAGGTATTTTGTGAGTATAAATTTACTTCACCATTACATACATCTAATAGTTAGTCTCAGAACGTACTCATTTTATGGATATTTAATAAATATCAACTTATTTTCGAAGTACAAGGTTATTTATCCAGTACAGATTTTTGAGTATAAACTTCATCAGTACATGCACATAAGAGTTGTTTTATAGATATTTTCTTACTTATTTCTTTACTCAGGATAGAGCTATTTGCTCAGTACATATTGACTCAGTACACACTATTTTCTCAGTATAAACTTATTTTCTAAGTATTTAAAAGATATTTTCTCAGTACACATACTAAACTGTAGGGATATTTCATTAGTATCACTTACTTTTAAGTCCAAGGACTTTTTTCAGTAGATACTTATATATTTACTTCATCAGTACATGCAGCTAGGAATTGTTTTATAAATATTTTCACAGCATAGATTTTACCAAGTTACTCAATATAAACTTATTGACTTTTACACATATTATATCTACTATATAGTAGTATAAACTTATTTTCTAAGAATTACCTGATTGAAAAGATATTTTCTCAAACATTTAGTTCTTTATTCAGTACATACTTCTCTATTAAGAGTTATTTAATAGATGATATTTTCCCAGTATACATTTAGTTATTTTTCAGTACATACTTATTTTATGAGTATACAGTTCTCATCAATTCACACATCTAATGTTGTCTCAGTACATACTAATTTAATAAATATTTTCTCAGTATAAACTTTTCAGTACAAATTTAGTTCTTTTTTCAGTACATACTTATATTTTAGTAGTACAAACTTATTTCAGTTATTACCTCAGTACATAGTTATTTTGCATTTGTTTTCCTTAATACACACATTTTATAATCAGTAATCCTGAAGTTAAAATGCTGTTTATTTCACTTTTTTAAATGAAGGAATCTGGGGATTTTTCCCAGAGCCCCTGAGCCACCTGGAGAGGAAAACTGGCACTAATTTAAGTCAATTCAAACCAGGAATGCAACGGCGTGGAATGTATAAACGTCTGTGCTACCATTTCCAGCATTACCCAACATCTGTTCTTACACTCCAAAACACAGACCAACCTAAGCAGGTTCCTTACCGACTGGTCTTTCTGCCGACCACAGAGACCCAATGGTGCTGCTTGTGCGAGAGAAGAAAGAAGAAACTTGTTACGTTCCCCAGTGAAGCGGATCAGACGTTGAGATTGCAGATAAATCCTCGCTAATTGTTTAAAAGCACTATTTCATGAAGGAGTAGGCAGACGGGTGTGGAAGAAAACTTGGCAGCTCGGCCACTGTATGAGTGCCACTTTATGCGCCGTTCCACACCGGGACAACCTATATTTCCTGGATCCACCTATCTCTCCCGCCCTCCCTTCGGTTTCCTCCTTCCTCCCAACCTCTCTCCCTCCTGTGCTCTTGCTCAGAACAGAAGTTGAAAAAGCCGTCAACGCCTGGCCCACGTTCGTTGTTTTTTGTTTTGTTTTTCTGCCTGGATATGAACAAGCTATCGAGTGGCCTCTATTACAGAATCCACCCAACCCCCGCCCCTTGCCTCTGTCACATCTGGATAAAGGTAGCTCCTGAACACCCACAGCTTGACTATAATAGTAAGAGTCTGGATTCAATCAGGAAACTGGAAAATCTGTAGAAGCTGCATTTATGACGTGTTTATTCTAATTTCTCTCGTGTAGTCAAGGCCACCTGGAGAAGACCTGAAGAGGCAAGGAACAGTTCTTACAGTAGAACATAAATATGGTTTGGTAAATGAACTAATTCATTCATGAATGTAGATTATTCTTTAGTGTGCTCTACTATTGACATTTACAAGTTTATGTACACGGGAACATCGAATTTCAGACGTAACTGGCTCCAGAAGTTTGTTTGAAGTCACTAAAGTCAGAATTCAATTCATTTCAGACACACCCTGAGGCGGGTCATATCTGGACAGGGTTTTCTGCTTTTCCAAGTCAGAATTTTTGTTTGAATTTGTGGGCAAAAAAAGAATTTGAATGGATTGATTGACATCTGAAATGTTCAAACGAAATGCTCGAGGTCAGAAAGCGTCGCTGCAAAACCAAGGCTAATCTGCCTTTGCCATTTTTAAGCTTGGTACAAAAGTTGGAACCTTAACAGAGTTTGGTTTTAGCGGGAGTTTGTACTTAGTACATGCTGTACACACACAGTACATATACAGTGGTGCTTGAACGTTTATGAACTCTTTAGAATTTTCTATATTTCTGAATAACTTGGACCCTAAAACATAATCAGATTTTCACACAAGTCCTAAAAGTAGATAAAGAGAACCCAGTTAAACAAATAAAATATTATACTTGGTCATTTATTTATTGAGGAATATGATCCAATATTACATATTAGTGAGTGGCAAAAGTATGTGAACCTCTAGGATTAGCCCTTAATTTGAAGGTGAAATTAGAGTCAGGTGTTTTCAATCAATGGGATGACAATCAGGTGTGAGTGGGCACCCTGTTTTATTTAAAGAACAGGGATCTATCAAAGTCTGCTCTTCACAACACGTTTGTGGAAGTGTATCATGGCACGAACAAAGGAGATTTCTGAGGACCTCAGAAAAATAGTTGTTGATGCTCATCAGGCTAGAAAAGGTTACAAAACCATCTCTAAAGAGTTTGGACTCCACCAATCCACAGTCAGACAGATTGTGTACAAATGGAAGAAATTCAAGACCACTGTAACCCTCCCCAGGAGTGGTCGACCAACAAAGATCACTCCAAGAGCAAGGCGTGTACTAGTTGGCGAGGTCACAAAGGACCCCAGGGTAACTTCTAAGCAACTGAAAGCCTCTCTCACATTGGCTAATATCAATGGTCATGAGTCCACCATTAGAAGAACACTGAACAACAAATGGAGTGCATGGCAGAGCTGCAAGGAGAAAGCCACTGCTCTCCACAAAAAACAATGCTGCTCGTCTGCAGTTTGGTCTCATCCGTTGACAAAATCATGTGGACAAGCCAGAATGCTTGTCCACATGATTTTGTCAACGGATGAGACCAAAATAGAACTTTTTGGTTTAAAAGAAAAGCGTTATGATTGGGAGAAAGGAAACACTGCATTTCAGCATAAGAACCTTATCCCATCTGTGAAACATGGTGGTGGTAGTATCATGGTTTGGGCCTGTTTTGCTGCATCTGGGCCAGGACGGCTTACCATCATTGACGGAACAATGAATTCTGAATTATATCAGAGAATTCTAAAGGAAATTGTCAGGACATCTGTCCATGAACTGAATCACAAGAGAAGGTGGGTCATGCAGCAACACAACGACCCTAAGCACACAAGTCGTTATACCAAAGAATGGTTAAAGAAGAATAAAGTTAATGTTTTGGAATGGCCAAGTCAAAGTCCCGACCTTAATCCAATCTAAATGTTGTGGAAGGATCTGAAGCGAGCAGTTAATGTGAGTAAACCCACCAACATCCCAGAGTTGAAGCTGTTCTGTACGGAGGAATGGGCTAAAATTCCTCCAAGACGGTGTGCAGGATGATTCAACAGCTACAGGCAACGTTTAGCTGCAGTTATTGCTGCACAGGGGGGCACAGCAGATTACTGAAAGCAAAGGCGTCATACTTTTTCCACTCAATAAGATGGAATATTGGTTAATTTCCTCAATTAACTAAATGACAAGTATAATATGTTTTTAACAGGGTTTGTTTAACTAGTTTCTGACTACTTTTAGGACTTGTGGGAAAATCTGATTGAGGTTTGCAAGTCATATTTATGCTGAAAATACAGAAATTCTAACGGGTTCACAAAAAGGCCTGTTACTTTTACTCCAGATGTAATGGGACAACCACCTTCCAAAAGAGTTCAACTTTTATCTAGTCAGTCCAGAGAATGTTTTCCAAAAGTTCTTGGGGATCATCAAGATTTGTTCTGGAAAATTGAGAGAGCTTTAATGTTCTTTTGCTCAGCAGTGGTTTTTGTCTTGGAACTCTGCCATGCAGGCCATTTTTGCCCAGTCTCTTTCTTATGGTGGAGGCATGAACACTGACCTTAACTGAGGCAAGTGAGACCTGCAGTTCTTTGGATGTTGTTGTGGGGTCTTTTGTGACCTCTTGGATGAGTCGTCGCTGAGCTCTTGGGGTAATTTTGGTCGGCCGGCCACTCCTGGGAAGGTTCACCACTGTTCCATGTCTTCACCATTTGTGGATAATGGCTCTCACTGTGGTTCGCTGGAGTCCCAAAACTTTAGAAATGGCTTTATAACCCTTTCCAGACTGATAGATCTCAATTACTTTCTTTCTCATTTGTTCCTGAATTTCTTTGGCTCTCGGCATGATGTGTAGCTTTTAAGGACCTTTTGGTGTACTTCACTTTGTCAGGCAGGTCCTATTTAAGTGATGTCCTGATTGAGAACAGGTGTGGCAATAATCAGTCCTGGGTGTGGCTAGAGACAGTGAACTCAGGTGTGATAAACCATAGTTAAGTTATGTTTCAACAAGGTGGGGGGTAATCACTTTTTCACACACTGCCATGTAGGTTTGGATTTTTTTCTCCCTCAATAATAAACACCTTCATTTAAAAACTGCATTTTGTGTTTGTTGTCTTTGACTAATATTTAAATTGGTTTGATGTTCCGAAACACTTAAGTGTGACAAACATGCAAAAAAATAGGGAATCAGGAAGGGGGCAAACACTTCCCACCACTGTATACACACACCACCCAGCTGTTCCTGTACTGACAAGGAAACACTGCACCAGGAAAGAGATAGGCATCTAATTTAAATATGCCACATTTAAATAGAGGCGCGTGTGACGAACGCTGTGTTCTTTTGATGATGTTTGGATGATGTAATGGTGCAGAGCGTGTGAACGAGACACAATGACACTGTGCTGCTGATAACCAGAGTCTGTCTGTCAGAGACCAACAGCAGCACTGAATGGTACTGTTATTAAAGCTAGCTCTCACAGTGGAGAAGATCCAAACTCAGCCGGCGCCAGTGTGCACTGGCATGTTGCTCTAACGATATATCAAATATATAGTATAAGCCCTCTAGGTAATGTGTTTGCCGTCCCAGGCCAGGTTTACAGAAACATATTTGATTGAGAGCCACCAACTTTTCCATGTGTGGGTGTAAACCTTCAAACCAGAGAGGGAGAGCTCTCTCAACAACACACATTATTAACAAAGCTCTTCCATAACCCATTGTAGCATTTCAGTCTATGTTTTTCCACAGTTGGTAGCACCTTTAAGCTTCTGTTCTAGATGTCGTTCCTGACTCTTACTATTTTTTTTTGCGACGATGGACTCCCCCCTCCGGCACTTTGAGTGTTGTCTGTGACCACGTTACCCCCCAGTTACACCTTCGACACTACAACCTCACCCTGTGTGTGACATGATTTCAAGTACCCCCGAGCGCCAAGTTTCTTTCTCATCTTTGCGCCCCCGCCGCGCCGCTGCTGAGGCCATCTTCGACCCCCATCCCGGGAGGTTGACACACAGAACCCGTCCCAACACCGCCTCGCATCGCGTGGGGGCGCGGAGGGCCGAGTCACTCTCGTGCGTCGGCGGTTCCTCATCTCAGCTCGTGTTTTGGCCTATTAAGAGACTCCGCGCGGGAGGTGCGTGCGACAGAGACCTTCTGTGCAGAAGTCAGAGCAGAGCAGATTTCTCTAGTCCTTGTGTCTCGGGGGCCAAAAAAAAGACACTGGCCGGTATGAGGAAGGAGCCGGGAGGGATGTGGGGAGTGAGGCAGAGCGGGCTGAGCTCGGAACGCAGGCTACCGCAGGAGAAACTCGGCTGCTGGAGCCGAGTCAAGAATGAAAGCCACATGCGTCAGATCCAGACGGCCTCAGAGGCCTCGTTTCCACACGGGCGCTGAGTGGGAGACAGAGAAAGCCCGGCTTCCCACAGACTCTGCCATGGCTCCCTCTAAAAGGGGGACCGTACGTACAGGTCCTGCCATGTGACTCGCAGTTCCAGTACGGATCAAGAACCTTTGAAGAACTGCACTGACCCAGAAGGAGATCTAACGCAGTTAAATTCCAGGAATGCATCAACATGGACTGAAGTTCTGGCTTAGTTTTGCTTTGGGCAAGTTTTCTGCACGTCTCAGTCTTTCCTCATTTCTATCCACAGATTAGAAAAAAGTCAACTTAAAGGTGTCTTCTCTCACTCAAAGCTTTTTAAACCAAGCTGTGTGGGCCACATGAGGTTTCCAAATTGACACTCACATTTAAAAAAAACTAAAGGTTCTAAGGTTAAGGATAACAACCAAAAAAGGAAAACTGGGGACAAAAAGAAATAAAAGCGATATGAGAGTGGTATGTGTCATATATATAGCGTTTATGTGTAGAATACCACTCTATTGATGCATATAATGCCTTATACAGTGTGGATTTTCTGTGGGTCTGGAACAGATTAATTCGATTTACAGTATTCCTTATGGGAAAAATTCTCTCAGCCCTTCTGGTACGAATTAATGATGATAAGTACCACTGTACTTAAACTTGTCAAAACAGCTTCCGATCCCTAAGGGCTAACAGAATATGTTGAGCGTCTCATGAAGCCGTGTGTGTTTATACGCACTAATGATGGGATTATTAATGTGCCCTGCACTCACTTTGATCTCATCTGTTCCATTAACTAACCCAAACCCTAGCAGGCTCTCATATCTTTAAACTTGATTAAGGTACTTATTTGATTGACTAGAGCTTATGCTCTACACCCACTGAGGCCTTATGACCTTGCTAGAGGGTCCGTGATTGAAACCATGTTTCTCTATACATTTGCTCGTCCTGCGTGCAAGTACTTAAAGAACCCAGCGAGCAACTATAATTAACACGTAGTTTGAAATTTGGGGGTGGGCCTGCCCTGGCACGCGACCAGACCGGGCTCGGAGGCTGGATGGGGCTGTGCCACTCGAGCTGGGCCTGGAGTCGTAAAGACCCGGCTCTTTGTTTGCGCAGGAATCCGCGTCAGGAACAAACAGAACAATTATAGGGGAAGCGGTACCTTTCGGGGGCTTTATGTGATTAGGGGGAGCAGAAGGCTATCATTTACAGTCGGTCCCCAGAGCGTCTCTGGTCACTAATTAACCCCTGTGGTGAGACGCTGTTGACTGTAATCTAACACACACAGGGAGGTCTGTGGTGCATCCACAACACTGCCTTTGGGATCGTTCTGAGCGACTGCGAGTGCGTCTGATAACCGGGCTGAATATCTAATCACAGCCATGTGGTGAGGACAGAACGTAGCAGACGTACAGTACGGGACACAGTGGCTTGTTGTTAAAGGGACAGCGCAGGTATTCAAGCTGTACCATGACATGAGTCGGGGTTGTTTTACATTTACAGCATTTAGCAAACGCCCTTATCCAGAGCGATTTCCATTTTAGACAGTCTTACAATCCAAGCAATTGTGGGTTAAGGGTCTTGCTCAAGGACCCAACAGTGGCAGCTTGGCAGGGGTGGGATTTGAACCCTGGACCTTTTGGGCCATAGTCCAGTACCTTAACCGCTAGGCTTCCACAGTATCATCATCAGAGTTGTGCTCTAATGACCAGGATCATTCACAGAACTGGAATGGAGGGATCTCCTCACGTTCCAAACACACACGTCAGGTCCAGTGTTAATTTCGTTGACGAATGATTTTCGTTCCTTTTTTCCCAACGAAAACGAGACGATGACTAAATTAAAATGATTGACAAACGACAAAAACTAGG
This sequence comes from Ancistrus triradiatus, assembly GCA_025084515.1. Taxonomy (NCBI): domain Eukaryota; kingdom Metazoa; phylum Chordata; class Actinopteri; order Siluriformes; family Loricariidae; genus Ancistrus; species Ancistrus triradiatus. Next base: position 28,850 of record JAJAGP010000964.1, on the reverse strand, counting down.
ACGAAATGAAATCAAAACGAGACGAAAATGTTTGGAAGAGACGACATCCGATCGTGATTTAGTTTGGTAGAAGTTAGTAAGCGATCCAGTCAGTAATGCGGTAAGACGCAGACATTTGATCTAGCCCCTGGGAGACCAAACAACTAGCGTCTATACCGTTTCTCATGACACCATCTCGACAGTATCAACACATGGAGAGTCGATATATGGGCACATTTCTTATTAGATGTTAAGGAAAACAAGACTCTTTGTAAACCTGTGCGGGGCGACAATCTTGAAACGACATCTGCAGGCGTGTCAGCCTGAAACTGCGGTCAAGCTATCCGCGAATGGCGCGAGCTCCTATTTTAGCGGTATTACGGTAGCGTTGCAAACGCGCCATAAATTCATTTATGTTCAAGCGAATATTTCAGCGAATAAAGTAGGGATTAAAATATGCTTCCAGTTCGCGATGTAGATATATTTAACTCTAAAAAGTGTTCATACGACCTTTAAGGAGTATTCGGCTAACATAACTCCGTTTCATATCTGATCTACTATGTATAATAAAGATCATAATACAGCATTTATTCCAACTAGATTCTACTCTACAATATCTCATGAGTGTCCACACCGAGTTTGAAGCAGATCTGTGATGGAAATTGAGTTATAAGGACTTTGTGTACAGTTATTAGCAAGGCATGCATGTAGAGGTTTCATTTTAAATAATTCTATGGAAAAGTTAAAAAAGCATTTACATACTGCAAGCTGTACATTTCATATTTAGTCAATTGAATCTACTGTATATAACTAATCGACAAACTAAAAACAATTCAGATTACTAAATGATGACAAACTAAAATACATTTTAGTCAAAAGACTAACTAAATTAAAATTTGCTGTCAAAATGAACACTGGTCAGGTCAGTAGGCGTCTCAAAGTGGCACAGGTTGGAGTTTTATTTATGGAAGTACCTTCTGGGGGCAGTATTACACACAATTGGTTCTGTGAGGCGACCAATCGGTTATAATTACTTTGAATGTGGCGAAAAACGCTCATCGCTTCGAAAGCAGCAGCAATGCATGGGCATTCAGAGTAGAGATGCAAATTTTGCGATTGCAAATTTCTTGGCCGATATACATCACACATCACTGGCTGATTCTGATCGTCTTTCACCATGAATTATAAATGACAGCATACAGGGACATTTCGTTTAGCTTTTCTTTGAATGGAAACGTCTTCATTACTGACGACAAAAAAGCAGGGGCTGCTGGCTTGTGCCTGGCTCTGCGCTCTCCCCATCTCTTTAGCTTCAGCCTTTCTTAGTTTTGTCAAATTCCGCCTACTTACAGCATTTAGCAGACGCCCTTATCCAGAGCGACTTACAATTGGTACAGTCTTACAATCCAAGCAGTTGTGGGTTAAGGGCCTTGCTCAAGGACCCAACAGTGGCAGCTTGGCAGAGGTGGGATTTGAACCCTGGACCTTTTGGTCCATAGTCCAGTACCTTAATCGCTAGGCTACCGCAGTCCTCATTAGCCACATTTCACAAGCAAACCAGCGACCGGTTGAGCCTCATTTAAAGCGCTGTACACGAATTGAATCCTGAATTAAAGTTAGTAAAAGCGCCGAGCTGTTTCTGTTCCATGTGTGTAAATGTGACCGGCACAGAATCGGTTATATGACATTGAAACTGCACTTAATAATCTGATAACTGCAGCAAATCAGATTTTTGTCAGTGATCCGAACAAGTCTACTTGAGTTGCCAGATCCCACGAGTTAAAAAAACAAGCAGGAAACAAATCTCAAAGGTAGCGAGGTCTCAGAATAAGCAGACCTGGCAACCACGTTACACTCAGGTTACGTTTTAGTGCATGTGCAGACGGAATTGAAATTTGTAGTAAAATCGGATTGAAATCGTAGCATGGGTGTGCCTGCTCTGAGAAATCCGATTACTGGGATAAAATGCAACTCTAAATCGGATTTCTACATGGGAATATGCTGTACAAATGGCCACTTGAACAATCAGATAACCGAAGAAATCCGACTATGATTAGATTATGAACTGCACGTAAAGGCATTCATAGTCTAACGGCGCTGAATTTTTACTTTAAACAATTCTAGGAAGACAAATCAGGTCTGACTCATGTTAAGACCCGAGTTAAGACGTCAAAGCTCGAGTTAGCATGCTCCTGCAGTGCTCACTGTTCATATTTGTTCCCCTGAACTGACCTACAGCGTTTACAGACTGCCACCTACCAAGTCCGAGTTGTCGGCGGAAAAGTGGCTGTCGCAGTCAGCTCCTTCAAAGTAGACGGTCCAGGTTCCGGGAGAGCGAGGATGAGGGATGAGGCGGCAGAAACCTGCAGGAGAAAATCACAGATCAGCTACACACCTTCCAACACGAGAGCACAGATCCCGGTTTCTCCCACATTCAGGACGGGCCAAAAACAAACACAGATAAGCAAGACCTTGAATAACAGCATACCACAGGCTACACATCAGCTTTAAGTAAACACGTTCAAACCCAGTCCCCTCCCGCCGTGGCTCAACCGCGACTGGCCAAGCCGGCGCGCCCTGGGAACGTTACGACTGAAAACACAGGACGTCCTCCTACCTCGCTGACACAGGGGGTCCAGGAACTCCTGGAAGCCGTTGGGAATGTTGCGCACCACGTCGCAGGAGTAGCCGTCCTCCGGCAGCAGGAAGGGCAGCTGCAGGTCAGGATCCTCCTCCAGTTGGACCTCCCGGCCGTCGCTGCGTGCCAGTTCGTCTGCTGTGTTCTCGGCTACGGCCACTACGTGATCGATCAGCTCCTGTAGGCGACGTCAGGATATCACTGATACAACAAATCCCATTGTATGGCTCAAAACAATGCACCATAGTGACATCTGCTGGCCAGATTAGTGCAGCTGCCTCGAGGAAACCGAAAAACCTGCAAACAATTACCGAACCCTGCTGGTGAAGACATTCAGGCGTGGCCATGACTTAAGGAGTGGGAACAAGGTGTGGGGAAGCTCGGCAATATTGGCTATTCGCGTTTTGCCTCGGTTCCTGCTCAAACAACATCCTAAAATGTCTGAACTCACATTTTCTAAATCGTGGTGGAACAAGAATGAACTACAGTCAGTACAGTTTTCAGAATCTCCAATCTTTCCATTTCGCCGAGCACATTTAATCAAAACAGCCAAAATCGCTGCAGCAGGCACCATAAGACTGTGGTAGCCAAGCGGTTAAGGTATTGGAATATGGACCAGAAGGTCCTGAGTTCAAATCCCACCTCTGCCAAGCTGCCACTGTTGGGCCTTGAACAAGACCCTTAACCCACAATTGCTTGGATTGTAACAGTTGTAATCGCTGAGACTGAATCAGTTACAAGTCGCTCTGGATAAAGGCGTCTGCTAAAAGCCTAGCTTTAGATGGCAAGGGACCAACTATAAAGTGCAGACCCTGTGTAGAACGTAAAATATTCAGAGAGATTAGGTTAGAGGATATGAAACGTTCTCCAGAACGTTTCAAATATTTTAACTCACACCAGCAGGCTGAATATCTCTGAATATCCTACATTTTTACACTGCGTCACACTTTATAGTCGGTCCCTTGCCATCTACAGTGCCTGATTTACCCGATGATTTTGGCTATTTTGATTAAATGGGCTCGGCGAAATGGAAAGATGGGAAACTGAAAATATTATAGTAGTTCATTTCCTGTTCCACCACGAGTTCGAAAATGTAATTTCAGACATTTTAGGATGTTGTTTATTAGCAGATGAAGGGGCAAAACACTAATATCCTCTGAATATCTAATATCAACCTAACTTTAGAGGTTTCCAGATTCACAAAGTCATTCCCTCACCTTAATGATCTCGTTCCCACACCGTAATAAGTCGTGGCCATACCTTAATTTATAAAGAAGGGATCTCAACAGGAGGGCTCCGTATACAACCAATGTTTTGAATTATTTAAACAAGAATGCATTTGAAAGACTATTGCCTGTTGTCGTTTCTAGTTGGTACTGATTAATATGGGTTTTAGGAAAAAACTTAGAAGTAAAGTAATAAGTGATGGGATTACTTTTTCCAGAAATTACAAGCAACAAATTAGTAACAAGTAATGGATTACAGAAGCGTATATGCACCGTTTAACATCCTTTCGATCAACGTCTAAGGAAATAAAGATGTGTCTTATATACGTCTAATTCACGTCTGAATGAGGTAAATCTATTAAGAGCAAACCTTTGCGACACCTGCTGACAGAAAAGAGAATGACAGTCTAGAAAGGCATAAATAAAAATGCTATTGTGCTACATTCTTTTATTTATGGTAAGTGTCTCAAGTTTTATAAAAGCCAAAAGCACTGTACAATTTTTTTTTTCATATTGTGCTTTAATTAATATTATTGTTTAAAATAAAACACTACGTGCAAAGTATCTAAACTTCTATGTGACTATAGTAATGTCTGGTCAACATCCATTTTGTTCAATGCCCTGTTCCACAGGAGAGTAAATGGTGGACAGTAAACAGCGCATACTACTATTATTATTTGTAATTTATTTTATTTTATTTGCCTAACACTGGTACTGAGACACTTCGGTGCCGTTTCAGTCTTACTCCTAATACAGCCTTCTATTCACACAAGACTAAAATAGCAGAGGGAAACCCAGAAACTGTAATTATCCCATCGCATTTGTCATTAGGAGAAAAGAAAAGGAAATCCCATTCCGAATGAGGACCTGTCATTGTAAGCGGAGAACGGGGATTACTGCGGTTCAGAAGGAAGGATTTTAATAGCATAATAGCACTATGATCTTGTTACAGCGCTTGCAAATCACTGTATTGTTTCCTTTATACCGCTTATTATTGTTCCACACATTTGTGCGATTAATATAGCTTAACACACAGATACAGCTCCAATACAGTTACGTACATACACAGTACTGTGTAAAAGGCAGTCTATTTTCAGTTTATATTCTGTTTATTCTTTATTGAAGAATTTGAAATTGAAGAAGTTTTAGTAGTCACTGCAGTTTGTAGTTCTACAACTAGAGACTGTAGTCCATCTTTCTCTACATACTTTGTTCATCGCCTTTACGCTGTTCTCTAATGGTCAGGACCATACACTGGGAAACCTCTGGGTTTACATGACCCGGGCAATAATCGGATTTCTACTTTGCAACGAGCCAATAATCTCACAGAAATATATGTGACGTAAACTTCATTTTCTATAGTATATATTGTGTTTCAGAGTCTCCACAAAGATGTTCGATAGTCGTTTATTGGGTTGCTGTGTTTAATTCCAGGGTTACGAGATCCCATGAAAAGACCCCCCACCTGGTCTATGTAAAGAAGCCCTAGAGAGGCAAAATCTTTAAGAATAAGACGACTATGGGCTTGAATTTCCTCCATTTGTACACAATCTGTCTGACTGTGGATTGGTTCCCACTCACACCTGATTGTCATCCCATTGATTGAAACACCTGACTAATTTCACCTTCAAATGAACTGCTAAACCTAGAGGTTCACATACTTTTGCCACTCACTAATATGTAATATTGGCTCATTTTCCTCAATCAATAAATGACCAAGTATAATATTTTTGTCTCATTTGTTTAACTGGGTTCTCTTTATCTACTTTTAGGACTTGTGTGAAAATCTGATGATGTTTTAGGTCATATTTATGCAGAAATAGAGAAAATTCTAAAGTGTCCACAAACTTTCAAGCACCACTGTATAGCTATAGTTAGTACATAGGTATAGTGAGTGAATGAGTGAGTGTGTATGAATAGTAGAAAGAGAAGAAATTTGGCTCACAGGGGGGATGTAGGGCTCGTCTGGGGCACAGTGGTAGTTGCTCAGCAGGGCGTTGAGCTGCAGAGAGTTGAGCTTGAAGCAAGTGTTGTTGATGTTCTGGACGTCCTGCATGGAGTACTTGTCCATAGTAAGGAGAGTCGTCGCCTGAGGCACGAGACAAACACCACTTAGTACTGCATATTAAATGCATTCAGTATGAGCCTAAAACCCAGGCAGTCCCTGACTTACCATACGGACATGTTCCGGCAAATCTATGGTAACTCGAGGAGTTTAATACACACTGTGTATATCATAACACAGCCTACCTTAAACAACTGCATTAAAAGCTAGTACAAATGTGCAAATGTGACCGGAACAGAATCAGATAGGAGACTGATCACGCTGAAAACCGGCCGATTCCGGTCACTGGCTGATCTATCTCTACATTATAGCATTGCAAAAATCAAACGGTGGCCTAAGACTTTTGCACTATACTGCATATAGACTTATACACATACACATATACTGTGCACGAGTGTACCTGGACTATGCGACTCAGGTGGCAGTCTGCGGCCAGCTCCAGGCCCTGTTTCTCAGCCCAGGCCTCGATGTGGCTGAGCTGCTGGCGCAGGATGGCACCCCAGTAGTGTGAGCACAGGCCCGAGTCGGACTCCGTCACCAGCTTGTTAAAGAGCCACATGTTGATAAAATGGAAGAGCTGAGAGAAGAGCTGGATGGTGAGGGCCGCGTTGACACGGCAGCGCCGGAGCAGAGACATGGCGCCCGTCAGCGTGTGCAGCACGTCCTCTGGAGGCGGAGTGAGAACAGGGAGGACGTCACGATCACAACAGTACACCGTTCACACAGTCAGGCGAGTTCTGGATGGCTCACCTATCTTGGGTCTCTGCGGGTTCTGCTCTTCGGGGTCGTCCAGAAACGCCGGCATGTAATTGTTCAGGTCAGACTGCAGACAATGCACCAAGTACCTGCAAGTTGCACACATGCACGGTGAGTGAAGACATGGAATAGAGAACTAAAGCTGTAGTGTCAACAGAAACAAAGCCAGACATTCACAGTTAGTCACTGAGCAGACGTCCTCATCTAGAGACTTACTGATACAATCCTACAAGTGAAGGTGGGTTAAGGGCCTTGCTCAAGGACACAACAGCAGTAGCTTGGCAGAGGTGGGATTGGAACCCTGGACCTTCAGGTCCACAGTTCTGTACCACCACAGGTCCTTTGACATCTTGATGTATACTCAGTAATCCAGGTGGGAAAATCCCAGAAGTCGAATCAGTTCAAACATCTCCCACAAAACCTTATGTCCAGATGAATTGATTCGACTTCTGGGAAGGTCCTTCGACTATAAGGATTCCTTCTGTTCCAGGAACGTCCCTTTGGACGGAGAGCCCAGGGTAGACCCAGGACCCATTGGAGGGATTAAATGTCACAGTTGGCTTGGGGAACATCTGAGGAGCTGCATTCTGTGGCCAGTTCCCAGTCCGTCACCATCACAACCCTCACCAGGAAAAATAGTTCTGACAAAACTACGCAGATCTCTTAATTCGTCTCCCTTTAATTTCTATAAACTTGGCTGACATGATGCGAGACTCAGTCATTCCTCAGTAAACAATAAGGATTAACATTCCTAGTTTTACAGCACTGTGCCTTTTGCAAAGCCAGGATCAATGCACAAACTTTTCTCATACATTTGTAGGATATTTGGAAGTGCACGTAATGGATTGGGTTTCGTACCGAATCCCAGATTTGCTCTCACACACACACGAAAGAAACTGTTCTAATGCAATGTTGCATGACTGCAAAGAATAAAAACAAAGCAATTAAAGAATAAAAAGCAGAGGAGTTATGAGTCATTTGGTTTGAATGCTATAAAGAGACAGACGGCGTCTCGGCTGTGTTCAAAATGGAACGTGCCTGATCTCCTACGGCTCGGGTTTGCTCTGCTATGTAACAAATCACTTTTAATTATTCAACCTTCCTCGGTGTCAGATCCTGTAGCGCAAACATGCTTTCTCTGACCTAATCATGAGCCCCTGTACTGAACTGATACTGGATGTAATACTGAACTGAAATCCTTGTGCATTAGTAACATCTAGCTGCAAAGCCACACACTAACCATGTGACCCAAGGCTACCCTGCTTGTGTTTTGGATATGGGCATGCTGGTCACCTAGCTTCACCAGCAAGCCCATGTGAGTTCACCAGTTATGGACTTCTTAAGTGGACATTACTTGACTCATTACTACATGGCAAAAAAAAGTAATCCCATTACATTTACAGCACTTAGCAGACGCTGGTACAGGGGGAGGAAAGGGTGGGAAGAGAGGTTGGGCGTCCCGATTTAAGACATTAAAAGAAAAACATTAACCACTCTCGGACCCAAGTTCACCATTTCTGGGAACTGGGTTCGAGTTACGGTGGTGCCTTCTGTCCAGGTCAGGTGCCACAAAGTGTCTGCGAAGGACTGGCGTCCCATCCAGAACAGCTTTGGGTTTTACTTTAATTAACATGGCTTTCACCCCGGGGGTTCGCTCTGTGAAACTCCTACACTTTGCACTATTGGTGTATTTCATGACCCAGCTCTCACTTGAAGGCCAGCTGGACGAGGTGCGCGAGGACGTCCTGTGCGTCCAGCGTGACGCGGCTCAGGTCTTTGTCCTGCTTGATGAAGTTGAGCAGCTCGGAGGCGTTGGCCATCCAGAAGGCCAGAGCTCCAGCGATGTTCTTCTGCTTCTGTAAGAGAGAGGGTGGGCGAGACCGGTGGTTACAAAGGGCTCAGGGACGGAACGGGGGCCAGGAGAGGGGTTCTCACAGCCACAAGAAGCAGCAGCAGCAGTCCCAGGACAGACTCGAGCCCCTGTCTGACCCACCCCACCCCTCCACAACCAGACACAGAGTCTATCATATATGAGAGGAGCTCCTCAGAACCAGGTGAGTTTAGTCAGTCTGAATTAACTTTGAGTTAGAGAGAATGAGTATGATTACAAATTTAGGCCATTTAAAGGAATACTTAAAGGCTTTTCTGACAGTCCTTAGCCGCCACATCTGCAGCAGATGTTCTCTGTACTGAGAAAAGAAGTTTTGAAAGAGTCGTTCAATTCTGACACGCCCAACCATCAGACTATAATAATAATAATAATTTTAGGCTATATTAATTAATGTCATCATCAAATAAATTTCCCTCCGAGCTTGTGTTCGGTACCAGTCCTTGCCCACACTAAGATGTTCCTCCGCTTCAGCTCCACCCAAGCTGTTCTTCCGTCATCAGCTCCAGCCCCAAAGTACCCAGTCCACAGAGGGCAGTAACTCTCGCTCCTCCACACAACTGGGCATGCCATGCCACCGGGACTTTTTGTACTGAACTAAATAATGGCGATACGCATATTTTTACGTTATTCTATTCTAATATTTCTCTTTTTACTAACACTACTTTTATTTATCAATCTCGTCTCGGCCTCAGCCACTCCCGGTCTTGGGCTTGACCAAGCATAACGCGAGAACCCCGATCCAAAAAAATTGGTGTTACACCAAACGTGATTCCTATTCTTACCGCAGTACATCCAAGTACAGATGCTTAACCAGAGCCGTCTGAAAAGCTCGAGTATTCCTTTAACAGTGCAGTGTCTGGTTGCTGTGGAGTTCAATGTCCCCATTACACAGAGAGGAATACACAAGGTCCAGAAACACACACAACCACTTGCTGCACTGTGACCTTGTGTATACCACACACATATCCCCCTGACGACGATAAGACTCCCCCCAACTGCCCGGTTTCTGGTTTCAGCCACAGAATGCATCCAGAAGAACAATGGCGTTAACCACAGACAAATTAAAAATGAATTATTAAAAGAAAACCAACGAAGCAACAGAATGCGGGCTTGTCTCGCATCCGTACTGAAGTGCAGGAAGCAGAGGTAACGTGGAGATGCCAGAATTGAAATGCTGCCAGCCTCAGAGGTCTTTAATTGCCGTTTAGTATCACATGGTCCAGGTTGGAGCTGAATGAGAGTTATGCTGGTTTTAGTGGGTCCAGCTGCCGGACGAGCCGTTATTGCCTAGTTTGTTTAGGACGTTCGGTTTCGGTTATGACAGGGGGGCAAAGGGATGGAGGACTAAGCCAAGCTAACCGAGGAGGGGAGATCAAGAGACAGAGGGAGGTTTAGACAGAGAGAGAGAGATAGAGAGAGCTCTCCCTGCCAGCACAGTCTCCTACCTGATCACCTTCAGCAATCTCCTGCAGAGAAAGGAGGAGGAGTGGGAAGAGGGGAACAGACATTCGACAGGACACAGAGAGAGACTGTCAACAACAGCCATGGCATGGACAGAGATTTCACAGATATGTACACATACACACATGTAGCACACACACACACACACACACACACACACACACACACACACACACCTTATTTCAGTAACCTTAGTGCGTGTACACTATAGAAATCACTCAAGGTTTGCCTCTTGTTGCTGCTGTTTGTGGGCGGAGTCTGTGCCGGCTAAGAAATGGTACTGGCCATGTTTAAAGCCTGGCCTGTCATTATACAGTGGGGGTTCCGCGGTTAAGGCTCGAAGCTACTAATCGAACAGATCAGAGTTCTAAGCTGCCGCTGTTAGGCTTCAGTTTACTCTCTAATTGCGCCTGGTAAATTAGATCAACGTTTCTTGGTGGAGGCACCAATCACAGGAGTCAAAGCATTCCTCTGATCCAAGTCTCAAAACACGGCCTGAATCAGGAGCGAGATGCAGGCAGTGGCGAGCGAGGAAGAGCGAAGACACAGAACAGAGTTGTTGTCAAGTCAGATTTATTTCTATAGCGCTTTTTACGATAGCGCATCGTCTCAAAGCAATCTCACAATTTTAGATAATCTTCTAATATCTATGTCCAATCCCAAACTGAGCAAGCCTAGGGCAACACTGGTGAGGAAAAACTCCCTAAGCATTATAAGGAAGAAACCTTGGGAGGACCAAGATGCAAAAAGGGACCCGACTTCCTTGGTTGGTTGGTTTCTGTGCACTTAAGGTTCTCCATGTGCTCGCCTCAATGGTTCTGTAACGCGCTCAGTATTTAAACGTCACGCGTGGCTTCACCCCTCTGCTTCAAACGAGGGCTTTAGTGGCTGGGTCAGGGGTGTTTAATGGTAATAAATATGGGGGCAACAATGCATTGTGATACCAAAATGCATCGTAGAGGTTGAAGACGTCACGTGTTCTGTTTATTATGCCATATAAGGCACCTTCTGAACACCTTTTGATTTCCTTTTAACAGGCGACTAGTGATTATTTTTGTTTAAACTACAGCAAGGAAATTACACGTTGTTAGTGTGATTACACACTACTGTTATCCGAAAGTCTTATTTTTCTTCTTCTTCTCCTTCTTATTCCACGGTTTTGTCAAGCTACCAACTGCCGCGATTTGAGATACCGACCTCGTTCCAGCGCCAATGCGTCAGGTCTGGTCGGGAATTGTGTGCTTGTGTAGGGCTTTTCGGTTGGTCCAAAACTTCGGTCCAAACCCATAGGAAATGAATGGGCCCAATGCTAACGAATGGGGAAAAATAAAAATTGAAGCTAGAGAAAAAATTTGGCAGGAGAGTTAAGGTCATAATGGAATAGGGTTTTTGTGAATTTGGCAAAGATTGGCCCTTGGGTGGTGGCTCTGGGGCCTCAAATTCATGATTTGGTGCCCATGCTAACGAATGAGAAACATGGGGGCATTGACTCTAACTCAATCAGTGGGAAGTTGAACATTTTCCCATAGGAAATGAATGGGCCCAAAGTTAACCATCATAACTCAGTCAGTTTTCAGTCAGTCAGCTAAAAACTGTTAAGTTGCGCCATTGTTGTTTGTTTCAATGCCACCCTTAATCGTCTTACCCTAAAGTTTCTTCACATAACTGTAGTGGATGGAAACACGACATTTTCTTCCCGCCGAAATTTCGTAAGTGCGCATAACACTTGCTAAACGTTTGGATGGAAACCCGGCGTTTCACTGCTCCTTATAACGGACACGGGTAACATTAAACAGAGGGTAAGGGAAACACGCAGACGCGAATGGACACACACAGCAAAACTGACCATCACACACACACACACGGTTTGAGCGGCTAAAGGTAATGTGATGTAGGCCATGCCTGAAACACTACACCCACTGGAGCCGCTACCACAACTACAGCGGACTAAACATCAAACACGGATACTCAACACCATGCAGGCTTTGGTCCCACATCTAATCCTCCATAGCTGCCTTCGCATATTCAGACACTGGCAAAAGCAGGCGTGTTAGATTAGAGCTGGACCAAACACAGCTGAGCTGCGAGATCATCCGGTGCATCTTTAGCTCTTGACGTCATCATTCAGGCAAAACATACAGCATTTCCTCCTTAATGCAGCCGGTCGAGACCGGAATGGTCTGAGGTTTGCTTCTTTGGATTTGTGGGCTCTTGCCCACTGCCTCCAGCCTCTACGACGAGCTGCCTCGCCCTACAGCTGAGGCAGCTCAGACCTCCTTAGGACTGATTAGGACTGATGAGTGGTCCGGACACAGCAGTGCTGCTGGAGGTTTTAAACGCCGTGTTCAGCTCGTCAGGTACAGCAGCTCATCTGTTGTTGTGCAGTTTGTGTTGGTCATAGTCTAATTCTACATCAGTGCTCACAGGATGCTGGTGGCTGGACATTTTTGGACTACTTTCAGTCCAGCAGCGACAAAGAGGTGGTTTAAAACTCCAGCAGCACTGCTGTGTCGGGTCGACTCGTGCCAGCACAACACACACTAACACACGAGTGTGGTCCACCATCCAAATAGTACCTGATCTGTGGGGGTTCTGACCATTAGAGAACAGAGTAAAGGGGACGAACAAAGTATGTAGAGAAACAGATGGACTACAGGCTGTGATTGTAGAACTACAAAGTGCAGTGAGCACTAAAACTTCAATAATAAGCAGAATACAAATTGAAACGTATGGAATGTGTGTATATCTCCATCCAATAGGGCCACGAGCGTGATGGGTTTAATCTAGACCACATTCTATCTCTCCATTCTTACCGCTCCTGGCAGTCTATAATGAAACTAAAGAAGCAAACTTCAGACAGCACACACTTCTTGGCAGACCAAGATCTGAGATGAGGGGGAAACCTGTATCTTTTTTGCCTGAAGATGACCAGTTTATTGTCATTAAGCAAACTGGACAGTAGCTTTCTTATAGGTAATTTAAAGAGAGCCGTTACTCACCTGGATCACTCCCTCCATCATGCTCACCATCTTGTTGACGATGGCGATGACTTTGTGGGTGCGCTCTGATGGACTGATGTCAGGCCGGTAGTGGCTGGACAGGACGTAGCGGCAGGTCATGTACAGCACGTAGGTGGGAGAGAGTTTAAAGTGGACGGTGGAGCTGTTGGTGTAGTTGATGATGGCTGACAGGAAAGTGTCTTCAGCTGCACAAGGAGAGAAGTTATGATTACAGACAGCCTACTGATCCGGTCTGAGATTACACCGATAACAGAGCAAGATTCATGTACAGGTAAGTGCAGGTTGATGTGCGATCAATCAGCGTCCGTTCGCTTTAAACCACTGTGGTCTTAACAATTATAATAAAAAAATAAAAATCTGTCTCAACTCCAGATGACGTGGCGGTAACTGCTGTTCACCTCAGCAACCAACCAAATATTATGCTTGGTCATTTATTTATTGAGGACAATGATCCAATATTACATATTAGTGAGTGGAAAAAGTATGTGAAACCTTTTTTGCTTTCAGTATCTGGTGTGACCCCCCTGTGCAGCAATAACTGCAGCTAAACGTTTCCTGTAACTGTTGATCAGTCCTGCACACCGGCTTGGAGGAATTTTTAGCCCATTCCTCCGTACAGAACAGCTTCAGCTCAGGGATGTTGGTGGGTTTCCTCACATTAGCTGCTCGCTTCAGGTCCTTCCACAGCATTTCCATTGGATTAAGGTCAGGACTTTGACTTGGCCATTCCAAAACATGAACTTTATTCTTCTGTAACCATTCTTTGGTAGAACAGCTTGTGTGCTTAGGGTCGTTGTCTTGCTGCATGACCCACCTTCTCTTGGAGATCAGGTCATGGACAGATGTCCTGACTTTTTCCTTTAGAATTCTCTGATATCATTCAGAATTCCATTGTTTCCATCAGTGATGGCAAGCCGTCCTGCCCCAGATGCAGCAAAACAGGCCCAAACCATGATACTAACCACCACCATGTTTTCACAGATGGGATAAGGTTCTTATGCTGGAATGCAGTGTTTTTCCTTTCTCCAAACATAACGCTTTTCTTTTAAACCAAAAAGTTCTATTTTGGTCTCATCCGTCCACAAAAACATTCTTCCCGTTCATGGCTTTTTAAAATCTTTTTATTTTTATCCAACACAGTTCTGGCACAAATTATGACCCGCCCTTAACCTTCAGCTGCAAAGGTCAATTGTAGTTCGCTCTGCACAAGAAAGCCTATTATATACCGCACAAACAGAAACACGTTTGGGATTTCCTTTTAATTCAATGAGAACAGCCAGTGTTTGCTGAGACTGACAGACAAACTTGCTTAGTACTAAATAGCAATACTTCCTTTTCACAGTCAGAGGATTCACAGGCATTCAGTGGTACCACCGACGCTTGGTTCTGCCGTTCACAAACACACATGCAACTCTGATGTCAATGCTTTTAGTGTTATGTGTGTAGTTCCAATAATAAATAGTTCATGTATAATCTGCATCCCAAAATGATAATCATTTAGCTTGATGTAACAAGTATGAACGTATGAATGTTAAGGCCAAACACGTCTTTCAAAATGATTCCCAAATGATTTTTCTGGAGTTAGAACATAAGTCTATTCTTCTAGACTTCAAATGTCTAAACATAAATAAGCAGTGAGGGTTCAAACAGTGAACATGGCGAGTGAGATGGGTGATAACATTGTTCCTCTCTCTCAGTTCCTGAGTCTCAGCAGGGTCATGGAGCCTGGGAAACATCAAAGAACCTGAATCCAGCTCCAAGCTGTGCACTCACCGCCGGTACAAACTTTAATATTTAATAATAAAGATCTTCAATTTCTCAAGTATATACTGCGTTTGAGTTTCCACAAAGTGTTCGATAGCCATTTAGCAGGTGCTGCACTTAAGTCTGGGGTTGCCAGATGCCACAAGTAAAAAAACGTGGTCATGTATACAGCATACTCTGATCTATAAATCAGATTAAGAAATCTGAGAGAGAGAGAGCTGGACTTTAGTTCAGTGATTGGATTTTCCAGTAGAACTGGTCTTCAGTCGGTTAGCAGAAAAAAACGTCGCTGCCAGGTCCATTTATTCTTAGAGATTTCGACCCATTTGGGTTTATTTACATACAACAGGTGCAGGATCTGGCAACCCTGGAATTAAACACAGCCTGCTAAATGGCTATCCAACACTTTGGGGAGACATAATATATACTCAAGAAAAAGAAGAATTTGATTATTTAATATTAAAGTTTGAAGTTACGGCACATATTTCGGTGAGATTATTGGCTGGTTGAAGAAATAGGATTATTGCCAGAGTCATGTAAACCCGGAAATTTCCCAAGACCTGATAGCTTAAGTAATGTAAACTCGCTGATCGGATTACTGACAAAATCTGATTTTTCTGCAGTTATCGGATTATTAAGTGCATGTAAACGCACTCAAAGAATAAAAGTGGACCTGGCAACCGTGTCAGACTCTCGTGTTACGTTTGTGTGGAAAATAGTCCAACAACCAAAAATGTCCAGCCACCAGCATCCTGTAGGCAGAGTCCTGTGAGCCCTGATGAAGGATTAGAAGATGACTAACACAAACAGTGCAACAACAGATGAGCTGCTGTCCCTGACTTTACATCTACAAGGTGAAGCGATAAGGTAGATGTGCCTAATAGAGTGAAGCATTTAAAAACTCCAGCAGCACTGCTATGTCCAGATCCACTCATACCACGACCACATCAGTGTCACTGCAGAGCTGAGAATGATCCACCACCCAAACAGTACCTGCTATGTGGGGGTCCTGTGGGGGTTCTGACCATTATTGTACCCAGTCACACCAGGTGTGAGTTATACATTTACTGTAGCAAAACAACCTGCAGAAACCTTCACCTTACTCCTAGGGGCAATGTACAGCATCAATCCACCTATAGTTAGAGAACCCATGCAGACCCAAGAACTTGATATCCTGCATATTATGCTGCATTTGTGGCGGCGGTACCAACACTGATTAAATACTTAAGTTGAAAAAATTACAATCCATATTTGCTTATGAGCTACAGAGTTCATTTTAAGTCCTGCTCCTTTTAAATATCGATCATGAATCGAGCTCTGAATTGATTCCCCTTCACTAGCAGTAAAAGCACCGACTGAAAGCAGGGCAGCTCTGAAGTGGGTCACCGGGCCGGCACTCTAATCCGCAGATTATTCAGGGCAGAACCATTCACACCACACACACTCGGACTGCCTGTTCGGAAAAGGTGACACCAGGACAAACGCAGAAATCACCCAAGCAAATCCTATTGTGGGGCTGTGGTAGCCTAGTGGGTAAGGTACTGGACTATGGACCAGAAGGTCCAGGGTTCAAATCCCACCTCTGCCAAGCTGCCACTGTTGGGTCCTTGAACAAGGCCCTTAACCCACAACTGCTTGGATTGTAAGACTGTACCAATTGTAAGTCTCTCTGGATAAGGTACAGTGGTACCTCGGTTCTCGACCACCTCGGAACTCTGAGAATTCTTGGTTCTCGACGCATTTTGACTAGGCTGCTGTGGAAGAATGTGACTGGCCTGCACAGAGCTCTGACCTCAACCCCAAACACCTTTAACTTGAATGGAGACGGTGAGCCAGGACCTCAGGGTCTGACCTCACAAATGGATGAATGGGCAAAAATTCCCACAGACACAGTCCAAAACCTTGTAGAAATCCTTCCCAGAGCAGTGGAACCAACTCCACATTAATGCCTATGGCTTTAGACGTCATAAAAGTGTAACTTGTAGGTGTAACGTGTAGGCGTCCCGATACTTTTGTCCAGTCAGTGTACATCATAGCAACAGGTTAAAAAAAGCCTACACAAACGCCTAACCAAGACAGAAAACTGCTGTTACTTTAAGGTATCGGGTCACTCTGGGTGATCTCACACATTTGACCGGACCCGGCACAGCTGAGCGTGAGCATCCGAGTGTGTGTGTTGTTCAGTGTGGTACTTACAGTTCTCTCTGAATTCGATGCTTGCCGGCAGCGTGAGCTCGGGTCCATCATGGGTCCTGTAAGGACAGAGATGTTCAGTGATCCAGCTCACATAGGATACGTTCAGCCCACTGTCCACAGACACACAACGCTCCAGTCCTGCTGCACCACTCCGACCATACAGCATCCTGCAGCACGGCCAAACGCACTAGCGCTGAGAACTGTGTGTGTGTGTGTGTGTGTGTGTGTACAGTGCATGAGGACGGGTGCAGTGCTGCTGCATTATGGATGAGACGATCAGGAGGAGCAGGACTAAGGGTTCAGGTAGCAGGATTACATGATCAAGGTACGGCTTAGGTTTCATACACACTTCATCCCTTAACTTAATACGCTAGTCCTCTTGCACACACGCTCTACACTACACACCATATAAGGAGTCTACACACACGTTCCCTAAAAGGACTCGACCTCCGAGCGGAGTGCGATATGGACAAAAAAAAGACATCTGTATAATTTTATGGGATTTTGCGACAACAATAATCCGATGAAACTTTGCCCATGTATATCTGGGATCTAAAGCACAGTGGTACCTCGGTTCTCGACTAGAAAATTGTGTCGTTTGCTCGGCACCTGCTTTAACTTGTATGAGTCGAGCTGCCCGACTCGTTTCAGCCTAAACTCGACTCATGATACAGTGATTCAGATTCACAATAGCTCTCATTCAGTGTTTTCCCCTTATTTTCACATCTACAGTTCTGTATTAAGTGCTGGACTCTGCACCAGAGGTTCAAATCCCACCTCGGCCAAGCTGCCACTGTCAGGTCCTTGAGCAAGACCTGTAACCCACAAGATTTGTCCTTCGCTAGGAGTTCTGCGATGATGGGGTGACCTGGCTACGTGACGCAGTGGATAGGCTTTCTCTTAATGCATGTTTCTGACTACTTTTTTTTTTTTTTTTTTGCAAAGTGGGTGACACACTCGATAATGTCAGCTCATACATTGTTAAAACAGCAATTAAGATATTATCGTAGATGATACACTCACACCCTTCCTACACACACTCACACCCTTCAAGGAGCCTGCACTATACTGTAAGTGCATTCGCCTCACACTCGGTGTAAATCCTGTAAGCGGTTACAATTTCTCACCTCACTTCATGTTTGCTGAAGTCGAGCTGCTCCGCACGGATCATGGGCTTCACCATGCCCCTCTCACGATCCATCTCCAGCTTCCCCGAGCTCTGTAACCACACAGAGAGAGAATGAGCTCACGTCTCTCATACACACAGTAACAAAAGCAGACTGTGGAGATGTACCTTGCTGGTGGGGAGAGCGCTGATGCTGTGAACGTCACCGATCAGGTCAAACGTCGTCTCTGGAACGCTCCTAAAGAACAATAGCAGAAAAGCTCTTAGGGAGACACTGAAACCATGACAAGAAATGGCAAGAGTAAGATATTTAGTGTTGATAATATTTACTGTACTCCATCACAGGTCAACCCAGCTTATTAAAGATGATAGTCTTCTATAAAACTAGACAAAGCCCCATGAATATCCACACAAGTCACACAAAACACGTTACAACTGAAAACTGCTGCCGGTCAGAGAAGACTCCAGCAGCATTAGAATTCAGCCCCATGAGCCACGAGAGCATGAGGTGCAGCGTTCATAAGCTGCTGTGTGTAAGGAGAGGCCATGGAGCTTACTGAATGAGCGCCAACACGACACCCACCACATCACAGGGCAAACCCATAACCCACACTACAGCTTTTAATCAAGGAGTGCTGCCTACTAAAAGCTGGATCTATGACAGAGTCAAGAACGTCAACGTGACCTTGACGTCCTCTCTCGCGTTTTGCGCAGAAACCCAACGCTGGAACATAAGAAGGGTGGAGGGTATGGAAACAAATACACACAAATACCGCCTGTGTTTAGGCTTAAATAAAGAAATCCAGACCAGCAGGATCAGCCTTCCGAAGACACAGCTAGGCTGGCTGAAATAGTATTCAAGGCGAAAAAGGTAAAATACCTGCTTCGTTGGGTGTAGTTTGAGATACTTCTGTATGTGGTAGTATAGAAACGTATAGACTTAATATGTAAAAGTTTTTCACCAAAATATAAGAAGCTGTTCTCAATCCGAGAGCATGAAATTCTGCACATGATGGATATGACAAAGCCTGAGGTACACAAATCCATATCGAGCAACTCAACCAATCCAAGTCAAGGCAAATTAACCATCCATCCCAAATTTATCCATCCCAAACTAACCATTCCACTCAAACCAGTAAATACAAACCAAAGCAGTCCATCCATTCCATCTAACCAAACCAGTCAACACATTCAACAAGGTCCAATCCATTTAAATCATCCTTTCAGAAAGGACCAATCCATCCAAACTAACCAATCCAGCCTATCCACACAATCCAACCCAACAATTCCAGTCCAACGCTGGACGGGACACCGGTGTTAATTTCCAAAGCAAGACACACAATCAACTCCACCTAATCCATCCAAGCCAAAACAAACCATCTATTCCAATCAGTTTACCAAAACCAATGCAAAGCACACAAACCAATACAAATCATCCATTTCAAACCGAACCCAAGCTTTCCAGTCCAAACTGTCCAATACAAACCACCAAATTCTTCCAAACCATCCACTGCAAACCCAAATCAAGTATTCCAACCCAAACCATCCAATACAGCGGTCTATCCAATCCAATAAAACCATCCAAACCATTAAATGAATATAAAACCAAAACAATTAGAGCCAATATATGAGCTAATTGCAGATAAATCAGTACTGCCATGTCCGATACTTGACAAATAAAAAAGAAAAGGAGAAACGGATCATGGATCCTTCACGTTACGAGTCTTATCGCTGTGCATTGCACAGTTTCCCCAGCAGAGAGCATTCTGCAAACTCCACTGCTGGCTATACGTGTTTGGAAGACAAAGTATCGTAGATAAAAAACGCCCTCCCCCAGCCCTGCTTTAAGCTTGAAAATCTTACATGGGAAATTTCCAGGGAAAAATAAAAAGTTGTAAATAAGCAAAACAAAAAAAGAACAAGTTGGGTTCTAATCCAAACCAATATAAACTATCCAATCCAACCATTTAAATCAAATCAAATCTAAACCAAGTTATCCAGTCGGTACAAACCATCACAACCCAACCCAAACCAAACCAATGACTCCAGTCGAACCCAATCCAGTTGCTAGTGGAATAAAAGCTTCCCACTCACCAGTACTGAGCTCCTGTGAGGTTCGACTGGTTCTTCCAGGACTTGTGTGTAACTACAATGAAAACTGTGTGAGAATGTGTGTGTGCGGGCGCATGCTGCCCCGAGCAAACACACTGCCAGCCTGTCGCTCTGCAATGACAGTGCCACACCCACTCCATTCCACAATGATCAGATTATAGACTTTTACTGAGCCTGAGGCCTTTCATAACCTCAATCTCCCTCCTCTAATTTAGACCATTTCACGCTCCCTCCCTCCCCTCCCTCCCTCTTGCCATTGCTTATTCCCGTCGCCGTCCTGCCTCCGATAGCCTGTTACTCTCTCACTCTTGAGAATCACTCTTTCAGCGGACTTGAAAGTTTTGTGCACCCTTTTCAATTTTTCTATATTCTGCATAACACACATTTCTCGCGAAGATGAACTTGGATCGATCTCTGTTATTTCAATACAGCACAGCAACCTACTCAATCCTGACTGCCAGCCCCAATGATGAAAACAACCTACTTGTTTACCTTCTAATTAATTAAATCACCTCCACATTCTTTTTTTGCCACTCACAATAAATATTGAATCATATTCCTCATATGATAAATTAAATGAGATTATGATATCTCATTTGTTTGCAATGAAATGTAAAGCAATTTATAAAGGGGTTCACCAACTGTACTGAACTCATTTAACTAGTACAGTTTATTTTACTTCTATTAGTAATTATTTTAATTGCAGGTTACTAAGCTTATTGAAAATCAAAAGCCATACTACCAGATTGTGCACTGCTATATATATAGTATAAAAATATTTGACAGAAGTTAATGGTAATTATAGTGAAAAATAAGTATTGTACCCACAAACAAGCAAGATTTCTGGCTCTCACAGACCTGTAACTTCTTCTTTAGGAAGCTCTTCTGTCCTCCACTCATTACCTGTATTAATGGCACCTGTTTGACCTCGTTATCTGTATAAAAAAAGACACCTGTCTACAGCCTCAAACAGTCAGACTCCAAACTCAACCATGGCCAAGACCAAAGAGCTGTCGAAGGACACCAGGAAGAAAACTGTAGACCTGCACCAGGCTGGGAAGAGTGAATCTACAATAGGCAAGCAGGTTGGTTTTAATAAATCAACTGCGGGAGCAATTGTAAGAAAATGGAAGACATACAAGACCATTGATAATCTCCCTTGATCTGGAGCTCCACGCAAGATCTCATCCCGTGGGGTCAAAATGATCATGAGAACGGTGGGCAAAACTCCCAGAACTACACGGAGGGACCTGATGAATGACCTGCAGAGAGCTGGGAACAAAGTAACAAGGCTACCATCAGTAACACACTACGCCGAGAGGGACTCAGTTCCTGCAGTGCCAGGCGTGCCCACCTGCTTACACCAGTACATGTCCAGGCCCGTCTGAAGTTGCCAGAGGCATATGGATGATCCAGAAGAGGACTGGGAGATATCATGTGGTCAGATGAAACAAAAATAGAACTTTTTTGGTAAAAAAAAGCAACGCAACTTGCTGTGTTGGAGGAAAGAGAATGCTGAGTTTTGCAACCATACCACTGGCAAGCATGAGGGTGGAAACATCAATGCTTTGGGGCTGTTTTTGCTCTGCAGAGGGTACAGGTCCGTGTAAGGGAAGAATGAACAGGCAGTATCGTGAGATTTTAAGCACAACCTCATGAGCGCACATTGAAGAATGAACGTGCTTGGGTCTTTCCAGCATGACAATGGATGCCCAAACCACCGCTCCGGGCAATGACGGAGTGGGCTCCCGTAAAAAGCATTCCCAGATCTTGAGTGGCCTAGCCTCTCCAGAACCCTCAGCAGCCCCATAGAAAATGGTGGAGGGAGTTGGAAAGTCTGTGGTTGCCCCCAAACATCACACTGCTCGAGAGAAGACTGCATGTAGGAATGGGCCAAATGCCAGCTACCAGTTGCGCCAACCTGCTGAAGACTTACAGGAAACGTTTGACCTCTGTCATTGCCAACAAAGGTTATGTTACAAAGTATTGAGTTGAACTTTTGTTATTGACCAAATACTTATTTTCCACCATAATTTACAATTAAATTATTTTAAAATCCTACAATGTGATTTATTGGATTTTTTTTCTCATTTTCTCTCTCATAGTTGAAGTGTACCTATGATGAAAATTACAGACCTCTCTCATCCTTCTAAGTAGGAGAACTTGCACATATATACACTATATCTAACACTTTTCACTCTCTTACTCTTCTCTATCTCTCACTTTCCAACCCTCACTCTCTCACACGTCTCCCGACATCCCTTGCTCTTGCTCTCCCTATACAGACAGAGGGCGCTCACACACAAGGCCTGGTGAAATCAAGGGCTTAATTACAGGATTATGTAATCGGCTATGACACACCCTCACCTACCTCTCTCTCTCTCTCTCTCTCTCTCACACACACACACACACACACACACACACACACACAGAGCAGTGGTTACCATGGCAGCAGTGTGCTCAGCTATACACACACCAGACGACTGACAGCAACGCAAACACAGAGAACAAACAAGCATGTCAAAAACACACACACACACACACACACACACACACACACACACACACACACACACACACACACACACACACACACACACACACACACACACACAGTACTGACTGTAGCAGGTATGTATGAACACAGGTAGGTTCCGGGCAGGATCTGGTGACAGGAAGGACACTTTCTACTCAAACCCTGAGAATGTTTTTTGGGACACCTGCAGCTGTAACGTCCTGCTTTTGGTACAATTGGGGTACAGTTAGGGTGGGATCTAACCCTCGCACTTCACATCAAGGCCATGTGTGAGTAAGAACAAGTACATTTGTCAGATCCTGATGCTATGGGTGCATTCCAGTTACCAATAATGCATAAACAAGCACCATGAGCAAAAGCGCCCCCTCCTGGAGAGGTTTTCAGCATGCTAAAGCTGAGTGGGTGAGGTTTGGTCATTTAAGGACTGCACTACAGGTACAGTATGTGCCATTTAATAACCGGCCGATCAACATCTGTCTGATTTAACAACAAAAAAGTGTCTTAATTCTGGAAACAGCCAATCAACGCTGTGCATCCATAAGCAGGAGTCCGTCATTCGCGTCACGGTTGCCAGGTCTGCTTATTCTAACCGAGTCACTTTTATATTGGAACTTGCAAGTTCTTCGTGCATTTTTCTAAAGTGTAGTTGCTTATTTGGGCTCCCTCATCCTGTCTCTGTCTCCAATTTTGTTTGTCCCTCACTATCTGTATATTCTCTCTAACCTATAACTACATAAACTGGTACACAATCACTTGCTGAGTGTTTGTTTCATCCGGCTGATCTCCCAATTTGTCCACTTGTTTGTTTATTTGGTTCATTTAATCAGCTTCAAAGGCCATTTCAGCAACACTCACAAGATTATCATAAATACACCCTCAGGTCGAGCCAATAAATTAATCTCAATAATCACCGACTTCAGACTGTGGGAGGAAACCGGAGTACCCGGAGTAAACCCACGCAGACACGGGGAGGCCATGCAGACGCCAAACCCAAGACCTTGCTGTGAGGCGACGGTGCTCCCCACCGATCCACTGTGCCGCCCTCCGTATTGTTCGTTGCACTGTCCATCAATGCATTTTTGGCTTCTGTTTATATTTACATTACAGTGGCAGACAAATACCATGTGACTCTGGTCATGTCCGGTCAGTGACCTGTTTCACAGAAATCAGCTTAATATCAGTACAGCTGCATTTTGTCATAATATATCAATCGCACAACGCAGATATAACCGATGTTCTGCCATGGCTTTGTTTATTTCCCGTCCTGCAGAAGTGAGCTTTGCAAATTAACTGCTGTTTCAGCAGCGAAAGCACACTGGACTAATTAGATTAAAGACGACGCTTGGCATGGGCAGTGGGCGACTAACGCGAGGAATTCAGCAGCCTGGAATGAAGACGCCACTAAACTCTCACTCGTGGTCCACTCACCCTGACTTGTGCCTGCCCTTCATCATGCCCCCGGGGTCTCTCTTGGAAATGCCATGGTCGTAACTGGGGTCCACAAACTTGAAGACGTGAGTTGCCCCAAACTGCAGAGTCATCCCACTGCGCAGCACCGTGGTGTCGGCGATCCTCTGACCGTCCACGAAGGTCTCGGCGTCCAGAGTGGCTGGAGTGACCATGACCAGACCATCAGCGTGCATCAGGTTACAGTGGTGGGGATAGATACCCGGGCCAAACAGCTGTCAGAGGAATAACAAGGTTAATGAAGGCTCTAGTGCAAAACAATTAAATGTTCCCCCACCATGTAAGGACACACAAGATCATGTTCAGAATCCGTGGTCTAGATAGTTTGCTCATCACCAGTTTAGAACACAGTGGAACCTCACCCATAGATTAATATAGTATACATATACATAACATAATAATATAACAATACAATATACAATGGACTGTGGTAGCCTAGTGGCTAAGGTACTGGACTATGGAGCAGAAGGTCCAGGGTTCAAATCCCACCTCTGCCAAGCTGCCACTGTTGGGTCCTTGAGCAAGACCTTTACCCTACAATTGCTTGGATTGTACCAACTGTAAGTCGCTCTGGATAAGGGCGTCTGCTAAATGCTGTAAATGTAAATATACTTAATTAAGCCCATGATCGTGCCGTAGTTGTTGTTCTTTTGGGTTTTATGGTGCTCGGAATATAGTATTAGCACTTTATCGCCACTAACTGGATGGATTATGTGCATCGTCTTTGGAAGATCGCGCCATTGTGTGTTTTATTTAGGGTGTCGATGTTCGGAGTCAGCATTTTAGTTCAAACTTGAGGGCAAAAACAAAGAAAAACAAAAAAAACCCAAAAACAAAGGGACCTTTCGATGTCTGAACTGCTCGATTTCTAGAAACGAACGCTACCGGACTAACAAGCAGGTTCTCCATTTCACGCCAAGCGCACAACACTAAAAAGAAGGCAAGGTGGACACAAATATACAGTGCTGTGCAAAAGTCTTGAGCCACCACTGGATTTGTTGTTTGAGCAATGGTATAATGGCCATATATAGTTATTTCTCTCTTAATTAATGCAGGATCTTCAGGCTCAGCTGCAACAGCTGTGGGCAAATGCGCCACCGGATGCCATACGGAACCTGTTGCCTCCATGCCCAATGGCATCTCACCTTGTATCCAGGCTAGAGGCGGCTCAACAGGGTAACTTACGGATGGAAACAAATCCGTATCTTGAAGCAGTGTCATATCGCTCTTCACTTTATCAGTATATCAGCATACCTCCCAGCCCTACTCCTACCACATCTGGAAAGAGGAAAGGATAAAGTTGCTCACCTGGATGTTTCCGTCTTCGCCCCGATCGGAGCCCACCTCAGTCACACTGTGCTGCAGCCGGTACAGTTTGGGTTTATCCCTCGAGTCGGAACCATCTACAAGCATGCACACACCCTCAGTGAGACACTGCCATAGGTAACAACCATCACAATGTCAATATTGAACATGCGAAGCTAAAACTTGAGAACCAATGATATAAGTATACAGTACAGGCATGTGCTGCATGACATCATATGTTCCCATATACTTCATATACGGCTCGAAACTTCTGCGTGACGAGCAGAGGAACAAGAACTGCACCTTCGTAGTTAAATGCGCTCTCAGTTTAGGTACGGTTTCCAGCTTCTGCTCTCTTAAGAAATGCCACAGGAATTATGTTCCACTGGCACATACAAGACAGTTTCTAATTTCACAAGTAAGTAGGTAAGTACGTGTGTGTGTAGGACCTTGTGAGGACCTAACGTCTCTACGGTGATAGGAAAACCTGGAATTGTGACTAGTGAGGACCATTTATCCTGGTCTTCATTCTTTAATTGCTTTATTTTGTTGTTTTTATTTATTTATTTTTTTTAACAAAAACTAACTTGGTTGAAAAACTAAAAGAACCAGAAGACCTGCTTTAGATTACTGAAAGAGTAAGAGAGAATATGAGGGGCAGAGGGAGGTAAGGAGGGGCTGAGCGAGTCAATGTGCTACACAGCCCTACAGTGAAATAAGATTTTACCCATCTTAAAGAGCAATACAATAGAAAACCTGTTTGTGATGGTCAAAGTTGATATTAAATAAATCAATGTATAGGAAACACTGCAGTATTTTTGCTATTTAGTCGATACCGGTGCAATATTCCATGTAGCATTGCTAAGTTTGATATAGAACATCGTGGCCGAACAACGTCCAGATCAATGAACCTGCAGTTTCAGCGAACATCTCACAGAGGTTACGCAACACATACCTGTATATTCTTAAAAGTTAAAGAAGCATCCAATGTTTGAGTTAAACAGAGCTGTCTTATGTAACTTTAAAACCGTAGGCTAGAGCTAGCCCTCAACCAACAATCATTGTTTTCATTAGTAATTACACTGGGTAACAACTTCACTGCTCGACAAAAAGTACAAAATTGTTTTTCGGTTGCGACAATGACATAGTAACTTAAGAAGGGAAACGTTTGGTTTCCACAGGGCTTTTATTCTGTCGCACATCAGCACTGAGAAACAGCCGAGGCAGATTTCTAACTTAAATTCCTTAAAGTATTTTGTCTGTAATGTGTTTATTCATAATTACTACACATATGGGCTTTCTGTTCTGTTACCAAAAACAAAGTGTTTCTAAGCCTTATCACGTTTTGGATTGATTTGCTTATTTAACGTCACATCATCAATGACTGTTCATGACACGTGCAAGGTTATATCGATACCAGTCATAAGTACAATTTAGATTGGCCACTTAACCTAATGCATGTCTTTGGAACGTGGGGGGAACTGCAGTACCCAGAGTAAACCCAAGCGGACACGCTGAGAACATGCAAACGCCATACAGGCAGAGTCTGCACTCTGGATGGAACCAGGCATCTCTGGACCTGTGTGCCGATCGTGCTGATCACATGCTTCTTGAACTTTGCCTGCTATATGTGAAGAGCAACTGGGCAATGAGACCTTTTCAAATGCGTATCGGGCACGTCTGGCCAATATCCGTTCTACGTCATAAGATCAGTATTATCGAAGCTTTCTTAAGGAAACACTTGAAGGTTCTTAAGACAAACACCAACATGATCATAAGAATGTCCTTTGAATGTAATTCCAGAAAAAAGCTTCTCAAATACTCTCTTAGGAAATCGTCATTTCACAGCTTTATACAATATACAACATACTGGCCAAAAAAAGGTCGCACCAATATTTGGTTGGGCCGTCTTTAGCTTTGATTACGTCACGCACTCGCTGTAGCATCGTCTCCACAAGCTTCTGCAATGTCATATTTATTTCTGTCCAGATTTGCATTCATTTTTCCACTGTGCAAAGTCTCCTCCAGCACATCCCAAAGATTCTCGATGGGCTTCAGCTCTGGACTCTGTGGTGGCCAATCCATGTGTGGAAATGATGGCTCATGCTCCCTGAACCACTCTTTCACAATCTGACCCTCTGAGACAGATGAACATCTTTTCCACGACCACAGGATGTGCCTTTGGACATGGTTGTTTAACAAATGAGACTAAATTTTTTAAAGAACTTGGTATTACAATGAAGCTGCCAGATGCTGCTGTTGCGCAAGTGTAAGGGGAGGTCATTGTATTCTAATAAAGAGACTGAAAAACAAGATATGGTCATTACAGCACTGCTAAAAGAATGCAATATGTAATCTAGTGGTGGCCTAAGACTTTTGCACAGTACAGCACATCTGGTTTATTAATTTTGGACCCATATGCCAATTCCGAGTGGTTACCTTACGAACCATGGTTACATAACTAGATTGCATTATGTAAGCACATGTCGTCGTCTACTCCAGCCCATCACTACTACAGGCAGAACAGAATTAGCCCACAGAGAGTCTGTTTCACTGCTGTCTATCGGACGGCTGAGGGAGAACATGTTAGAGACGGATGAGAGGGTGGGACAGCAGGTGAGGAGAGCAGTGTTACCTTCATGTTGCCGATAAGCGTAGTAGGCATAGTGATTCCCCCGGCCTAGGAGAGCAAGGACACATGCAGAGGAACCAGAAGCACAAACCCCGCACAACATGCAGAACAGAGAGACGCAGCAGGAGAGAGAGAAACATTAGCTGGTTTGTTAGCATTCACACCCCCGCACAGACCCCCCACACGCACCGCTCCTCCCACCCAGCTTCCACAGGTAACCCTTCACATGGCTTCTCATACATGTCGGTTATATACAGATACATGTCTAGAGACAGTGTTAGTGTTACACACGGATCATTAGCACTAGTCAGTGCAGCAGGAGGAGGGTCAGTGTGCAAGCAAGCCCTACAGAACCACCAGCACCCAGCAACAGACAGACGTACTACTGGTGACAGCGTTAGGTTACAGGCCTTAGTCATTATATAAAGATTACTGAAAGTAAATACAGCTGCAAGTAAGAAGTTTGTGAACCCGCTGGAATGACCTGGATGTCTGCATCACCTATAAAACGCCTTTAAATCGAGTCTTTAATGTGTTCAAATTTACATATTAAACAGAGGAGGAGTTAGACTTCACATTCTGCAACATTTGTACATGTAGACTATATGGGCAAAAGTACTGGGACACCTCTTGATTATTGTTTCATTCAGTCCCATTGCCACTGAGATATATATAT